>VOQK01040707.1:0-18331 GCA_015052645.1 Benitochromis conjunctus
TTACAGTGCTCCAAAACGTATTCCAACAGGTCACAAATAATGCAGTTCGCAATTGTGCTACTTCTTTGCTCCCGAGTGTCTCCTTGTCTGTGGTAGCCCAGTGCACGAGTGGTGCTCCCCGAAACTTCTCTCCACCCGACTCTCCTCAAGAGGAAGTAAAAGACCAGAAAATCACAGTTAGCAGGTTCACTAGCCGACAGTTTCAGTTCAGTGTAATAATCCCACTTCGACGGTCGCTGCATCCAGCTTAAGCTGGTCGTAGATGATGGCTGATTGGAAACAGCTGGCCAAGTGATGAGACACGGGAGGACCTACGACAGTGCAGAGGGGTTTATTTTTTTTGAGCTACGTTCCAGTCACACTCCATACCAGTTGGTGGTGGTAATGCACCATTCAGTTGTTTGCCAACCGCCAATAAAATTTAAAAAAAAAAAGAAGAAGAAGAAAGCGTGGAGGGACTTCCGGGTCGAAGGTCTATTACTATTGGAGTATTGGAGACTGGCGTCTATTTGTCTTGACATGTTTTCAAACCGGTGTTTATTAGAAACTGGCGTCAATAAGAGACAGGCCATTATTAGAAGATATACGGTATAATATGATTTAAAAAAGGCTGATTGAATGATATAACATGATTTTTCCAAATTGACTACAATCCTAATGCTGAAGATTCTAGATCTCGCTGTGTTTGCTAAAGCTCTTTTCTTTTAATGCTGCATATGAAATTCAAACAATTGTGATAAAATAACAAAAAGTCCTTAATTAGAAAAATGAAATCTATGAAACTCTTAATTTACTGCGTGAAAACCTGAGCATAAACACAGGCAGATAGTGAACTCAGGGAAGCAGAGTGTTTGCTGTTGTTTGCAGTGAGCCGGCCCCACCCTCCACCGACTCGCTCTCAGCCCCCAAAATCTTTATCTGCTACATGATGCATGAAAGCACAGTGCCTTCTCATACAACTTTACATGACCCCTGACCCCATCTGCACAGATGCAATATGGCCTCGCTGCCACCATCCATTTTGGCCTGTGGAGTAGATTCAATGAATTTTTATTATGCTGCATGTGTATGTCACTCGGTTCGACTCTTTCTTTTGATCCTCATCGCCACCAATGCGTCTTGGAAATACATCACTTGAAGATGTTAGATGTTTGTGCCTTTTGCAAAAGAAAAAAAAAAAAAGAGCTCCAGCTTCACGTTCCATCTTTTCATTTGCTGTTCTGAAATCTTGAGTAAAATCTGCACAGTAGGTAGTACATATTGGTTTTGTTATTTGTTTTCTTACTTCAGATGACAATTCCAGCAGGATTGTGACAGGCAGATTTCCAACCAGGCTTTCTGGCAAACACCAAACTGAAGATAGATTTGAAATTCTGTCCTTTATAAATTTTGGCTATCTCCATTGAAAATCTGGCATTGTCGTTTATTAAAAGCTTACATGTGTTCAGATTGGTCCTGTCCAACAATTTATGCCTGTTCTGCTGCTTTTGGATGCCCGGCGTTGGGTTTTGAGTTGGACCGATATTTCTCTGTGTTGAAAAACTTTTTTTTTTTTCCATGTGAATATTTGCGAATTTAATATATTTCGGGATTGCAACAGTTTGCTTTCTGCATCAGCAGCCTGCAAACTGAAAATTGTGATTTTATGGGATCGTGCTTGAATTATGTTTTTTAGGGTTGTCATTCAGTCTGCGCCACTGAGAAAAGCTTGTATGTTCATCTACCTTATTCAGTGTCTTTTTTTTTTTTTGTTTCCTTCTGAAGCCTCTCAAATTGTCAGTGCCAGGCAACAACTATATGTTCCCCAGAGGCAGCCCAAATATCCAGGGAATCAGGCGTCATTTAGCCTGTAAGAGCCTTTTTCTTTCCCTGACACTCTGTATTGCCTTTTATTTCCCCCTCTCTTCTACTCTCGCTATCCTCTCTGCCTCCCAGCTGTACAAACATTCAATCTCATTAGGTGGTCTCATTCATTCTTCCCTCAGCCTCCTCACTTTCCAGCCCACTGTTTTTGATGAGTTTTTAATCTTTTGTGCTTTACTGGACGCTGACGTACAGTATACAGCTCTGTCTGTGTTTATTTTCACTGGGTTTTTTTTTTAATTATATAAAATCAGCTTGTAATGCATCTATTTTATGAGAACTCCGACATCTGAATATAATCTCTGTCAGCTTCTTCGTGCCGTGTCTTAAATCGTCTTCCCTTCTAATTGCACCGTATAACTCTTTCTACCTTCCTGACTCTCCATTGCCCACATCCTCGTCAGCCTTCTCACTAAATTCATCTCCATCTCTCTTCTACTATACTGTCCTCATTTACAACAATCGAAATCAAAAAAGACCAACTTTAAGAGTGTCACCTGCTTCCGTTGATAAAATTATAAATCTGCTTGCTCGAATGTAGTCACCCTGCTTTCTGGCCAGATTTCATAATAAGATTTCAGATTAAGTGCTATAGTAATGGAACGCTAGCCCATTTATTTTACAGTGATACTATTTTTTAAGAATTAGAAGCGATAAAGTTGTTGAGTTCGATTTTAGCGGTGTAATGAAACGCTTCTGAGTGAGTGCACTTTCATTTCAAGATCATATTGGACCATTTGCCTCCCTTTACAATTCACAGCCACTGTGTTTTGGGAATGAAACCATTTATATCCTTGCTGGTGGGCCCCAAGCAGATACATTGTTTAACTGTCACAGATGACAGGGATAAAGCAGGGATAAGGACATAGTACTGTAACATGCCGCGTGTGTGTATGTGTGTCACTGTAAGCGTTTATGCAGTTCTACTTATGAGAGTGACTGCATAGAGTACCGCAGATAAGACTGTCTTTTTACTGCACAGTCCCACAGTTCTACAGTAATGCGCACAGGGACAATAAAGATTTAAACAAGCACACTTGCTGTTTGTGCTCCTGTACTCAAAGAACACTATGTGCACAAAGACTGAGTGAAGTGAACTGGGGGATTTTTCTTTTAATATATAGACAATAATATTTTTTCACAAGAAAAAAGGAGAAAAAGGATTATTATTGTCTGGTAAGTTAAGAGTGAGCAGAACACAAATACATGCATTGATGTGTGGAGGTAGTTTGAAGAGGATTTAGAGACATTTTAATCAAGAATTCACATCAAATTTACCTTAACTTTCAATGTTTGAAGGGCACAAATGATAGAGTATGTCATAAGCTACTCGTTTAATTTTCAGGAGGAACTTTGTGGGCTTTTCTGAGCAGATGTCTATGTCTTCATTAGACTTTGTGTCTAATGATGTGCTTTGTCTCTGGGCCTGTGTTTCTACAACACTGTTCCATTATCACTAAAAATAAACGGCTAACATCCAGAAAGGACAATTTGTTTATCATACTATAAAAATGACGTACTTTATACCCCTGTACATCTTGTTTCATATCAGTGCTTATGTAATACATTAATCCATGTCCTTTGTATAAGCGAGTGTGCAAGAGGAAAGCAGCAGCTGCCAGGATGTGATGACTCAATTTCTTGACAACCCTGGCACTGAGCAGCTATTTGGAAAAACTGAAGGAGATACTGGCTGATGAGGAACTGCAACTGCCTATTAATTTGAGCAAGGGGAGGGCGTGTGGGAAGAAGAGGTCGCACAAAAAAAGTCTTTGCTAGCTTGAATGCAAAAACCTAACAGAGACGATATTCTACTGCTCTGTTGTTTTTGGTTTTGTTTTGGGGTAATTAAATAAAAGCACCATTTGTTTGTCAATTTTCCCACAGTAGTGTTTTAGCCTACAGCCGTCCTTGATTATCTTAAACTTCGGCTGGCGGAACAATTTCTATTAGCTAAAATGTGACGTGTAAAACAAATGACTAGCTCCTTAAAGTGTTCTTCTCCAGTAGTGGTGTACCCACCGATGCAGAATGTTGTATTTTCATTAAAAAAAATCATGTGTATCACTGTCCTTCAGCTGCTTGTTAACTCAAATCTCTACTTAGCCAATCACATGGCAGCAACTCGGTGCATTTAGGTATGTAAACATGGTCAAGGTAAACTGCTTTAGGATGGGGAAATAAGTACTGGACTTTGAGCATGGCATGATTGTTGGTGACGGCAGGGCTGGTCTGAAATGAAACTGTTGATCTACTGGGATTTTCCCATTCAGCCTTTCTAGGGTTTACAGAGAATATTCTGAAAAAGAGAAAATATTTAGCCGCAGTTCTCTGGGTGAAAACTCTTTGTGTGAGGTCAGAGGAGAATGGCCTGACTGCTTTGAGCTGATAGGAAGACAACAGTATCTCAAATAACTACCTGTTACAACCACAGTATGCAGAAAGGCATCTATGAATGCACAACACTTTGATACACATGGGCTACAGCAGCAGAAGACCACACTGGGTGCTACTCATGTCAGCTAAGAATAGGAAACAATTTGCTTGGGTTCGCCAAAACTGGACAACAGAAGAATTGAAAAACATTGCCTGGTTCAGTGAGTTTGTTTCTGCTGTGACTTTCAGATGGAATTTGGTGTAAAGAACAAGCAAGCATGGAGCTGCTGGTTTTGTGACAATATTGGGGTGTTTTCATGGCACTCTTTGGGCTTCTTTGCACCAACCAAACATTGTTTAAATGCCATGGCCTAGTTGAATATTGTTGCTGACTATGACCATGCTTTTATGACCACAGTATACCGGTCATCTGATGGCTGGATAACACGCCATGGGCACAAATCATCTCAAATTGGGTTTGTGAACATGTCAATGAGTTCCCTGTATTCAAATGGCCTCCACGGTTACCAGATCTCAATCCAATGGAGGACCTTTGGGATGTGTTGAAACGGGAGATTCACATCATGGATGTGCATCCAAGGAATCTGTATCAACTGTGTGATGCTATCATGTCAACATGGACCAAAATCTCTGAGGAATATTTCCAGTACCTTGTCAAATCTGTGCCATGAAAGATTAAAGCACTTCTGAAGCCAAAGGGAGAGTCCAACACAGCACCTGCTAAAGATAACGACTAAGGTGAGCGCATATACATGTACGCCGAAGTTAATCAGTTTATTCTTGGAAAATGCAATTTCTGTATACTCTACTATTTGTTACTGTTTTGCCACTGGGCTCCAGGATGAGAATGCAAAACTACCAATTACATTATTGACTCAAAGCAATCAAACAAAAGTATGTAAGCATATCATAGATTCCACTGAGAACTGTTCCAAGGTCATTCAGTGGACACAACAGCATCCTCCATATGTAGCTTATCTTCCCCCAATCCCTGTATCACATCTGACAGAGAGAAAATAGCCACATTCTACGTACAGTACAACACACACTCAGTAATCTAGTCGCTATGAGATATAGATAACCCCAGAAACCACAGGTAACACACAAACAAATCACGAGAAGTTCACTTTATCAGCAGCCAAAGGAGACCTGGCAACCCGTCTCCTTGCTATTGTTAATCGTTCTTTCTCTCTCTCCAACCTCCATCTGTCTTTCCCCCTTTTCTTCCTCCCATGATCTCTCTCCCCCTCTCGCTCTCTTCCTTCTCCTTCCCACTTACTCCTTCCCTCTCTCACTCCTTCGTTGAAGCCCACAATTTAATAACCTCAAGTGCTGTCAGAGGAGGCATTGAAAAATGGCTTCTATAAAACATAACGGCCTTAATCAGAGTGCGCCGAGGATTCTCCCTGCTGCTGCTGATTCCCCCCCCAATCCCCGCCTCTAATGAATTAATGTTGAAATATGCAGGGGCTCAGTAGTCATTAGATGTGCGCCGTGAGACGTGATTTAAGATGGCTGCCTTTATGTGTCTGCCAGGCAAGATGGAGCGGGACGGGCCCGGCTGGACAGTGATTGTCTTGACTGACTGAGCCAAAAATGCTTAAGATCATCCTTTGTTGAGGGTGATAAGTTACTGCATAAGTGTTTCTCCCAGCCTTTTGTAGGCCCAAATTATGTGATCAAGAAAAAAAAAATGGCAAAGGGCTTCAAATTTTTAGGCATGTTCTTTTTGTGTGAATATGGCCGTATATCAAGTGGGGAACGGCGATGTGGGCTGATAAGTTCAGGAGATTCATTTTCTTTATCCAGCAGCCAGCCAGATAAAGTATCCGTTATCCAGTTAGTTGGGTCTCTCTTGAAGGAGCGACTTTTAATCTAAGTGAGATTTTTTTCATACCTAGATAAATAAAGTAGAACGGTGTGACATGCTTTAGCTATAGCATACAATCCTGTAATTACATGGATTTCCACTCCTTCCTCAAAGCATAGATTTAATCCCTTGGATCTGCAATCTTACAGTATGGTCTGATAGTAAGGCCAAACTGTGATGTTCCTGCTCACAGCTGGGCTAGGTCAACACATCAATTAGCTCAGTTTGTAAGGTCACACAGGCATCTACATCCACTGTCATTTTTCTCAGCAGAAAAAGCAGGGATGTTACTAAAGCGGCTCATCTGTTGAAGTGTTCCCAAAAGTCGCAGCCGAATGAAAATCCCATGACCCTGAAACCGAGAAGACTACGTGGAATTTCAGCCATCATTAAGGTTTTAAGCTACATCTGTGATTTTCTGTGTTTTCAAACTACTTTCGGGAACTCGAAGCTCATGTGTATCAAACTGTAAAGTGAGTGATTTTGTGATGTTTCGCTTATAAAATCTTAACGTCGTCTGATGATGCTGTAGGACGAGCTATTTTGGCTGAACACTTGATGCATCAACTTAACAGCTGTCAGCTGAGTTAAACAAAAACTATATTGTGAAGGTGGATCAGAAATACAATCCACAAACAATAAGAAAGGAAATTGCTGCCACAGTAAACTGATTTGATGACGAGAGAAAACCAAAATATAACACTTTTGCCAGGTTCCTATTGAAGATTCGGGTCATGAGTGACCATAAGTCACAACTTATGATGATTGTTTGTCAGTGAAATAATCTAAAAAGTATTCTAAATAAACTTATTTTATCATTAGAAGTGTGCTACAGTCATGTCCAGGTCTAGGATGGACCTTTGAAGGGAGTCGTAAACACAATGACTTTGTGACTGACCCCATCCGTGTATGTAGACTCACCGGTCACTTCATTGCATATACATGTTAAACTGCCCATTTACACAAAAATCTAATAAGCCAATCACATGGCAGCAACTCATCTAGACACGTAGATGTGGTCAAAATGGTCTCCTGAACTTCAAACCGAGTGTGAAAAATACTGATCTACTCTACAACCATCAGAGAGCAGTGTGAAAAGAGAAAATGGTAGTGACCTGCAGTTCTGTGAGTAAAAATGCCTCGTTGATAGGTAAGAGGAGAATACCCAGACTGCTTCAAGCTTATAGGAAGACAACAGTAACTCAAAAAAACACTTGTTACAACGAAAATATACAGAAGAGCATCTCTGAATGCCCAGCACGTCTAAGCAGAAGGGCTACAGCAGCAGAAGACCACACTGGGTGCCACTCAGCTGTCAGCTATGAACAGGAAACTGAGGCTACAGTTCACACAAGCTCACCAAAGTTGGACAACAGACAAATTTTACCTGGTGTGACGCCTCTTGATTTCTGCTGCGACATTCAGTTGATTTATTTCAGGCAGAAAGGGTGTAGGCAGCTTATACGCCCCTATATTTTTAGCAAACCACAAATTGACAGTACAACAGAACATAGTATTTCATCATTACTTTAATTTCAAATAAGTGAGATATTTATATACTTCTTAATTAACATTTTATTTTTAAAACAAATATTTAAACTTGATGAATGTCCCATTTAACTTCAAATCATTACTAATGTTATTCCATAAAAAACTGGAACAAATCCTGGACCACCTGTAGGTAACGGGGGAGGGGTTGTTTTAGGGTTTTTTTGGGGGGGGGGTTGCATGGTAGGATCAAAATGTGATGTAAATGACACAGAAGCATGGCTGGGCATTTTATCAATCCAGGTTGCTGCTGGAGGTTTAATACTGTGGAGGATAATTTGATTCTTACACTGACCCTCTTAGTATCAAACGAGCATCATTTAAATGGCAAAGCCTACCTGAGTATTGTTGCTGTGTCCATCCTAATATGACCACAGTGTACCCATCTTCTGATGACTGCTTCCAGCAAATTTGCAGCAACTATGTGATGCCATCATGTCAGTGTTTTCAGCACCCCGTTGAATCTCTGCCAAGAAAAATTAAAGAACTTCTGAAGGCAAAATGGTGTCTGA
This sequence comes from Benitochromis conjunctus, assembly GCA_015052645.1. Classification (NCBI taxonomy): domain Eukaryota; kingdom Metazoa; phylum Chordata; class Actinopteri; order Cichliformes; family Cichlidae; genus Benitochromis; species Benitochromis conjunctus. Next base: position 8,191 of record VOQK01040707.1, read on the forward strand.
CCCGGTCCTAACAAGGTGTATCTAATAAAATACAAGGGGAGTGTGTTTGCACTTAAACAGTGCAGTTATAGGATTCATACTACACTGTTTTGTTGACCCTTAGCGAAGAGTCACTGCACCACGGGCTGCCTGGACCTTGATTTGACAATAAAAGTAGAAGAAATATTTCTTGAGCAATAATATCCTTAACGTAATTCATTTGAATAATATAATTAGCATTCTTTTGCACGTCTTATGCACTTTGCACACCATGAAAGCCTGTGTAATTTTACGACTACCTTGCCTAACGAGGTAATGGTAACATACATATTCCGTAACATGCTCTCGAGGAGAAAACTAAGGACGTTATAGCTGTTAGTCATACACCTCACCGCTGTGCTCCACAGAATTCATGAGAGCCATGATACGTCAAGACAAGCCTTACCATCAAACGCTCTTCAGACAGATATTAAAAAAGGAACATCAAAGTGAAGATGCTGTAACTTTTCTGAGCATTTTTTTTTTTTTTTGACAATGTTTCATTACTGCTGGGCAGGTCTATAATCTATTTCCTTTGAGACTTCCTTCTTAAGTCAAGATCACACAATTATGAGAGCTCTCATTCTGACGGCGGGGCGGAAATTAATTAATAAATAAACACTGCATTTTTACATTCATCAACATGCGGTAAGAATAGCTCTAATTATCACAGGTGAATTAACACTTTCATATTTGTGTCAAAAAATTAATTGTATCCCTTAACAGCAATTCCCAGGGGAAGTTAAAGAAGAGAATGGGTAAGGTAAGACGGGGAAAAAAGAAAAACAGTGCGGACCACCAAGAGTGCTAATTGCTGCTTTCAAAGCCTTGCATCAGTGTTACCGTCTTTCTACGAGAGTGTACAGTGTCCCACAGAGAGATGATGTAGGTAGAAACTTGTTACAAATACATAGATGTCAAGTCTTGATCCGCAGTACCTGGCAGGGAAGTTCTCTTCATCTTCACTTAACCAGGCAAGCTGACCGAGAACAAGCTGTATTTAGAGCAGCAACAGCGACAGGTAACTGTTAAACGGCAGAACTTAAGACTGAATCGTCTGCATGTGTGGCAGGCTTCCCCTAATTTTGGGCAAGTTATGAATCTTAGCTTTGAACATGATTTTGAGTGCGTGTTTATTCACGGGTATATGTATCAGTTATAGCAGAGGCTTCCTGTCCCTGCACCTTTCACTCGTAATGTAGGGCTAACAAGCATGACAGGGAATACGGAGTCTCTCGGTAACAAGCTTCCTGTGGGGAAGCAGAGAAACGATAAGGGTCGCAGACATTGTAAGGGAAAGATTCATCATTTGAATTCTGCAACACCAAAGATAGTGGCTATATAACACATGCCCCACCTCTATCCACCAAAAGCCAGTTATCTTCCATATAACAGCCAAACCAGGAAACACGTTCAGCCAATTGTGTTGTTGCACTGCCATAACAACAGAGCACGATTTGACCTTGCTCTTTTGTGTCCAAAGAGTTAAAAATGAGACTGGGAATGCTGTGTATATTCATTTCATTTTAAAAAAACAACAATATTATTGTAAATGTTGTGGAATTCTGTGCTTAACTAGTTAAAGTTTATTAACATTACAGTGACAGCAGTACTAAACACCCCAACAGATTTCAGAGTATCTGCTTTAGGGTCACTCTGGTTCCTGAATAATTTTTGTTGGGAGGGAAAGAAAATGTATGTAAACTTACCTTAATCTTTAACACGATGCTAAAATGATCTGCCACACACTTAGAAAGGTTCATTGTAAACAATACCGTTGTTCTATGTTTCCCGTCATTTGTTTGTTCATTAGTCTTTTGATTTTTGCTTTCATATTTTCTGAAAATCACTTTCCAAATCAAAGTGAGATCTGAGTAGGTAAGTGTGTAAACAGCAGGTAAGTGGGCAGCCTCTCTCTCGCTCTCTCCTTTAAATCTTTCAGAACATAAAAGACGACTAAAGAAGAAGCCCGAATAACTATTTGACAAAATGCAGCAGACTCACTCACCTTTTAATGTCCCACCTTATAGTGTTTTTTTGTGAGTGACAGAATTGCTGAGAGGACATGCCCTATGCGGGTACTTTTGACTGCTTTCCTTTTTGAGTGTTAATGTCTGAGTGAATATCCGTGTACCTGCGCTGTGACTGAATGACAGAAGGAGTGAGAGTGAGTGAGGGATTACTTCATGCATATAGTGTGCTTGTGTGTATGCATGAAGTGTGTATGTGGTCAACCCACTGGTGAATACCACTGCATTAGCTAGGCCATTAGCGCATTTAGCTGTCTGTAATGCCCGAGTGTTAGTGACACGTTTGGGTCCCCCCTTCCACTTAGGCAGCACTTTTGATAGACAGGACTGACATGCCAGGTGACAGTAATACCACTGTGTGGTAGCAAGCATTTTTCTTGTTGACATAAAATCCCATGAAAAGACCAAAGCCTGTGTAGTGTATTTATGCTGTCCGATAACTGTTAAAAATGAACAAATGAGCCCCAAAGTTTACAAAGCACTTTGGTCCTGGAGCATATTTGAAGCTAATCCCTAATTTAAAAAAACATATTTGTGAGTTATGTTTCCAACAAATGTAAATGGGAAGTTAAAATGCATTAATTAAAATACAGTATAGTGCTGCTAGACCATGTTAGGGTTTGCAGTCAGTGGTCACTTGATGCACCGAGACACATAAAGTAGGCACGATATGTGAGGAAATTACACATACAGTACTATGGAAAAGTAATAGCTGCATTCCTGATTTTATATTTTTTGCATATTTGTCATATTCACGTGTTTCAGATTCACACTAATATTATAGTTATACCAAGATAACGCAAGTACGTACAAAATTCAGTTTTTCATTCAATCAATCTATCCAAACCTACCTGGGCCTGTGTGAAAAAGTAATTGTCCTTTAACTGAACTGGTTGTGCCTCCCTGGGCAGCAAGAGGTGCAATCAAGTGTTTCTGATATTTGGCCCACTCTTCTTTGTGAAATTGTTTTATTTCAGCCACATTGGTGGGTTTTCAAGCCTGAGTGGCCTGTTTAAGGTCAAATTTCAACATGTTTGTGGAGACACACAGAGTCAAAATTTGACTGTATCGTGCTGCTGTAATGAATCAGTAAATGCCCAGATGTTAGTTCTCTGTGTGAACTACCATACATACATACATATGGTAGTTACATACATTAACCTGTGAACAAACATAAACCTGTGAACAGAGAATTTCTTCTTTTTTACCTTTTATTACGCTACCAGCTCCAAGGAAACACTTTATGTAAGCACATGTTAAGTTAGGCTGTAACTAGATTTAATGCTGCAATCTGTTATTTGTAAAGGAAGCAGTGGAAATGCACACAACATGGTACAATGAAATGCAGGGGACGTCACCATTAAATGTAATGTTGATAATGGTCATGACAAATGCATGTAGGTCATTTGTGTATATGCACTGTGCATGCGAGTATGATAAATTCATTCCCTGGCAAGAGCCAAAGCCTGTGCCACACCACGGCATTGACACATCTTTCAACAACATCCCCCTTCCCAACTTTATTGTTGCTACTTTATCGTTATAACTCGGGGTATAAGGTAAAAAGAAATCCACACCAACAGAAGAAAACACTGCCTTACTTCATAACACAGAATAGTGAAAAAAGAAAAAGAAAACTTAACGGAATTAAAAACAAAGAGGTGACAGAAGACACTGGGCCCAAACTGCAGCCTGCTGTCTAGGCTTTGAGCCGCAATGGTGACGTGCGTGTCCGCCCCATCCCAGAAACCCAACTGGATGTTTCTGGGATCTCTGACGTAAAGTTTACTCAAATCTTGGGCAATAAAGTTAAAAGAAATATCCACACCAAAGGAAAAAAAAGGTGACTTACTTCACAATAGAATAGTTTTTTTTTTTTTAAGAGAGATAAAAGAGAGGGAGCAGTTGAAAGAACAGTTTCAGAGAAAGTAAGGGCAGGTGTGTACAAGTCTACACAAAGGGGATGCAAGCAAATACTAAAAGTTGAGAAAACAGAGGCAGCTCTAAGCAAACGAAGAGGACACAAACAATAGATTCCTCCAAAAGAACATAAGGAACCCCGCTTTGAAGTAACATCTCAAATCTATCCCATAAACCCATCCACTCCAAAACAATGATATTCAACTCCTGTTGACATAGAAAGCTGCAGTAAACTGGGAGCAGCTAAAGTTTTAGATAAATAATGAAATTACATAATATAATCTTACAATCGCAAGTGGTAAATCGTTGATACACTGCTGGTCGTCTCATGGCTTGAGTGACTCTGCAGGAAAAAACTAAATTAATTAATGAAATAAGTACAGACTATACTTAATAGACCAAGCTATGTGTAAATGGATAATTGAGATGTTCACCATTAACAACGCCTTAAACAGACAAGTGCATCTACAAGCAGGGAGGACATGAGAAATATAGCTAAAGAGATCATTTAAAATTGTTGATTTGTAGAATTGTCTTTTATTTGTAGACGCAACACTGGTTCATCCCATGAGTTAGGTGTCTTTTTTTTATGCTTGAATGTCTGTGGTTTAGCCAAAATAAAATAAATTCTTTGTAAATGGTCAGGTACAAGAATGGGACTAAAAATGTCGAAAGAAAAACAAATTAAGACCTTCAGAAAGCCAGCACTACCCCTCAGCCTGCTACTAGATGTACCTGGGGGATATATTTGAAATCCTTACTTCCTTCTTGAGTTATTAAAGTCACAAGATGTTCATAGACCTCTTAAGATCAACATCACAAAGATTCAGACTCCTCTGAGAGTTTTAGTAGTATCAATTCAAACAATCCTATGTTGACCCATTCTTGAGTTATCACGTTCATAAAATCAGGTGTCCACTCCACTCACCCAGCCAGGCTTCCAGCTACTTGGAAGCTCAATGTAAAGAAAATTGGGTTGGCTAGAGATTTTTTGCACAGTACTATTTACATGTACACGTACACACAAATACTTGCATTCTTGTTTTTGTTCACTTGGACTCAGGAATGAACTGATTAGAATATCGGGGTTATAGAGTCTCTGCAACTTCATAAAGCAGCTTTTTGTGGCCATAACTCAAGACAAAAGTTCACACAGGTCTGATGGCATTTTGAGTCTAGACGCGGCTGCGTTTTGGCCATCGTTATATCCGCTCTATTATAGCAACTTTCACACAGCTGCAAGCTTCATTTGGCCCATTCCAAACAGGCACAGCAGCAGTTTGTTCCACTCTAATGAGGGAGTCTGAACATCAAATAGGCAATATGTGAAGGTTTCATCTGATCACAACCTGATGATCCATCACTCAAAACAGGATTCATCCCAAAAATCGTGCAAAGAGTAGCGAGAGTGCTGCATGAGAAAACCAGAGCAGATCAGTCCAAAAAAACATGAAATCACCCTCAGTGGAAACTAAATAGCACACTTGGCACATAAACCATAGAAACTGTTTTCTGTGCTTAATATTATTATTAGCACAGGTTATAATCATAATAGATTAGATGCTAAATCTAGCTCTCTTTAATCATGGCAAGAAGTGGAAAGTAACAAGGTCAGAAGATGGCAAATATGAATACCAGTAACGGAGAACAACATGCGAGGACAGTGCATACAGTATCTGTGATTTAAACAATTAAGTCTAAGTGTACACAAAAAAATATGATCCTTGTAATTCTCCAGCATCTGACTACATGTCCGCAGTGTCACTGTCAGATTAATTCTTAAGTGTAAAGTAAAACCATGTGTAGATGATGTCAAGTGCTCCTCAGTCTTGGTTCAATATACTGCACACTGTCAGTTCACCATAAATGAGGCCATTTGATGAGCTAAGTTTGGACACAAGGGCGTAATGGCTGCATTAAAGAGGAGACTTGGGAAAATGGATGGCCAGACATCAGTCACTTTAATCACCTTTTTCATTATTCAGTGGATGGGTGCCACCTGGTCATACATGAAGGGTGTCAGTGGGATCTGGAGTCTGAAGAGGGGTGAGACATACCTAACAGGGAGCCGTGGAGAGTCCGATCCACAGAAACCTTTTTATTTTCAGCAGAAGCAGGAAGACATTTGCCTTGCCGGCCAACTATGCGTGCCCTTTTTGGAAAGATAGAAAATACAAGAAATTGATTGGATATGTGTCAGTCTAACATCATTATGATCAAACTCCAAAGAACTTGAAGTAAAAATTTGTAACTTCAGTTTTGTTCCTTTATGTGTTTCGTTGACCCATGCGAATGTAAGCCCTATGTTTAAAAGTGAAAAAAAAAATCATATCTAACTAATTTTGTCCTTTTTACAGCCTTATTTAAAAGGGTACTGTGAAGAATGACAGGAAGGCAGAGGGAGAGAGGGGGGTAAGACATGCGCCAAAGGTCCGCGGGTCGGATTCGATCCTGGGACAGCCGCTCGGCATATGGTCGCCTGCTCATTCCACTGAGCTAAATGGGTGCCCCAACTACTCTGGATTTTGTTAAAAATGACCAACTATGACATTAAGAGATCATCCGCCTTGTTTTTTTTGAAAGGTAGCACAAGTAAAACTGACTTAAGCCTCAGTTTAAACATTTCAATTCTGGGTAAATGTCAGTATGGAAGAAAGGTAACTCATGCCTACAGGATGATCCACACCCTCACATTTCAATGCAGTCCTACCGTCCACTTTTCACAGACACACACCACAGAGGAGATAAGAGAGAGAATAAGCTGTCAGCAGGCCGAGTTCACCAGTCCCCTCTATATTCTTCACATTACTACAGAGGGAACAATGTGTCTGCGGTGGCAGGTGGCCATAGTTCATAATGTGCTGATGCTGACCAAGTGTCAGTTTGATCCATGGGATCGGTGAGTGGGACGGGGCTGTGGCTCCTGAATCCTTAAGCAAGCAACTGTGTGGTACTCCTATGGGGACGGTCGGAGACATGATACAGATGAGACCGGCAACTATCTGCCTAATGGCAGACAGATACAAGGCAGAGAGAGAGAGAGAGAGAGGGATGAAGAAGGAGAAAGACAGCATGCAGGACAGATGAAAGGTTGAGTATCACATTTGAAAAAGGCACAAAGGCAGATACTGCACTTGTCGTGCCGTGTTATTTGTCTTCATAGGCTAGTAACTCTAAAACTAATGTACTGTATCCGTCCCACAAACAGCAAATGTTTGCTGCCTTTCTGTTTAAGAACAGCCGTAGCAGTTGATGTTGTATGTTCAGGTGCACTGCCGAGGCTGATGCTTTAAAAGCATTTCTCTATTTAGTGATTAGTAAGAAGTCCTCACATCCGCTGCAAGTAATTTTTTTGCAAAATCCGGCACACCAACCTAAGCTAGCAACGCGCGGCTAATTTTTCTTAGCGCATTTTATGTTGTGTCGTCTTTGAGCATGTTGCTACACACTGAGGTTGCTAGTTTCAAAAAAATAAAACAAAATAAATTAACATTTTTAGTGATTCTGAATGGCGTAGTGATTTAAAATAGGGCTGGGTTTCAATAATCGATTTTCCAATTAAAATCGATTCTAGCTTGAATAAAGCAATATCGATTCATTAAAATCCTCAATCGACTTTAAATATAAATGTATTTTGCCAGAATCTCAGGTTAAAGCTTTCATTTCAACAACCACCAAACAGTAAAACAGTAAATGAGAGCAGATAAACAGATTCCACACAAAGACGCAAACACAAAGCGCGGACCCGACGCATCAGAATCTGTGAGATGTCGGCTTTCTCACCCGACGCCACGTACACAGACACGTCATCGGGGCTGAAAGCCGACATCTCACAGATTCTGATTCTGCAGGTTTCATCACTCTCCAACCGAAATTCACTGAACCAGCAGCAAAAGAAGATCCAAACTACGCTTCACATTTGATAAATAGCGTCATGAATTCCCTCTCACCTTTGCTGTTTTGCTTCCACCACGATAAAATCACACTTCCTGCACAGCTCTTTCTCTCTCAGTGTACTGTAAAGCACAGTTTCCCATCTCAAATCTCTGTTTTCTGCATTATTCGCTTGCTTATTACGCAGCAGCCTGCCATTGTGTACAGCGCTGTCGGCCACTCTTTTGTTTTTGTTTTTTCAAAAATGATTTCCGACAAGAAAGCCTCGTTTCTGCTGTTCAATACCAAAGAAATTTAAACTTTTTAAAATGATGCACTCTTAGCTGTGTCTCTAAAAAACACTTGTGTAACATTACTCTGCTTCCCTTCAGCAGCATCGGGTAATGCTCATATGTTGATTCATGGTTTTCTTTCGTTTTTGTTCTACTGCAGAATATTTTTAAGGAGGTTTATCGGCTGTAAAAAAAAAACAAAAACAGGCCAGGAAAATCTCCTTCATGTTTTTCTGTGTTTAATCCTCAGTTACTTTGACACAAAGGCACCTGCTGTGATGCTTACACCTCTGATGAAGTCTCACAAGTGGCAGCTTTCTTTTTATAAATATAAAATATGGATATGTACTGATAAGTGATCAGAATTACAATATTTCTGACTGTCTGAGGCAAAATTTCCCTGAATCGAATCGAAATTGGAGATCGAATCGAATCGGGACCTTGTGAATCAGAATCGAATCGATTATAGAGATCAGAGACGATACCCAGCCCTAATTTAAAAAGCTGACCATGTACCCCATACCTGTCATATAAGACACAACCACAGATTGCTGCTAAGTCTGCTACTTAGTAGCTATCTGTGGTTGTGGTAAGTATATGACTAATAATACTTGAATTTCTTTCACAAGACCTGAAGCACAAACCTCTTGGGCTGTCTGTATCACACAACAAACTACAGTATTTGTCAGATAATTCCATTAAAACACTCCAAAAGGAACCAACAAGCACAGTCGAGAAATTCATTTTATTTGCTTTAATTTCGGGAGGCGAGGTCTAGCAGACAGCTGTCAGCTACAACTCCTCGGTTCAGCATATCAGGCCTGAACATTATCCAAATATATGAGTCATAATACATTTACACATATACCAGTTCTGAGAGCAGTGGACTTATCCCTAGAGAAACAAAGAAACATTTTGTTGCTGTTAAATTCAAAATGTGAATATCTGTGAAGTGGTTTGCTTTTGATGTGAGTTTCAAGTTGAAACTCCAGGATGCAGCATTTTTGCTGGCTTAATTTTTTCACCCCAGAGGTTGCTGCTAGGTTAAAGCATTGAGTCCAATCTTAAACTATTAAAAGTGATGCAAGCAGCTCACACTAGTGCTGAGCAGTGAAAATGAGATATCTGTTCCCTGGCGGCAAAATGTTAATGCCACAAGATTTACACAGTTCATATCAATGAGATAAATGATTGCTTTGTTTGTTTGTTTTTTGGATGCAATTCTTAATGGTCATGTCTAAAGAGCTATAATTTGGATAATAACAATTTATCAAGTGGCAATTTGAAGACAACAAATGACAGTGTTGCCACCAGAATATGTGGTTCCCCCGTGACTCACTGATAGAAATGTGTGCTAAGCAATGAGTTTCAACTCATTGCTTAGCTGTCCATCCTGCACCTTTAGTGTTTTCTGAAGACTTTATATAGACAACAAAAATTGGCTTTATAAAGCCACTGTTAACTGCTTGTTTCCCATACCAGCCACAGGGCAGCCAGTGCCGATCCAAAACCTGAATGAATGTTTGGGTCAGGAAGGGCATCGTGTGTGAAATCTTTCCCAAATATAAAATCATCAACAAAAAGAAGTACATACCGGATCAATCAGGTCCCAGGTTAACAATGACTAACATGGTTTGAGTGGAAACTGTAAGACATGCAGAGGGTTGGTGTGACAGAGGAGGATGCTAGAAACAGGGAGAGATGGAAACAGATGATCTGCTGTGGTGAACCCTAAAGCAGAAAAAGAAGCTATATCAACATGAATTAAACTTTATTTGAATTAAGGTCTGTTAATGGTTAATCTGTTTACTGGACAGTTTGATTGACTGGTGACATCCATCAGTATACATTTTCTTTTTATATGTTCATATTGTTTTGAATCTATGTGCAGAATTCATATGATATACATGAACACAGTGTCACAGTCTTGGAGTGGATTTGTAGAGACCGCAGCAGGTTAGGTAGGGAGATGTACTTTTTAGCGCTGACACAAATAAACTGAACTTG
>VOQK01040709.1:0-17007 GCA_015052645.1 Benitochromis conjunctus
AACGTTCCCCTGTACATAAGGGTAAAGAAAGATTTAGTGCTGTGCTACACTCTGCTTACTTTGAGTATCACAGGAAAATGCTAGAGAAGTATAATCTGAATTGCCTGAAAAAGCATTGGTCTTTCATATTTGCCTCCTGAAAAAGCACACTTAGCCTGCCCAGACATACAAGTATTACCACATTAGCACCTCAAACAAAGGAGAAACCAAAGGAAAGCTTTTTCCCGCATTACTTTGAAGTCTGTTCTCTTTTGTCTTTTCACTCCCTGTTCCTGCTTTTCATCAAATTTTTTTAATTTACTAAACCCATCTCGAGGAACTTTAAGGCTGTGGTCAAAGTGTCAGCTCACTGTTCTCATCAAGCATTATTTCTTTTTACCAATCCCTGACAGACCAACCAACAGATGGCTCTAAATTCAGTTTATATTATTCTAATATATCAATTTGCTTGTACCAGAACAATTGGTATTTTGGCACACAAAACAATTCACACACTCGCACACATACAAACAATAACCAGATCCCTTTGATTGAAAGCCAAACTATCACACTCCACAAAGCACATACGAAAAAAACAAAGTTGCAGACAAGATGACAGTTTACCCACAGAGCGTAAGCTACTGAAGCCAGTACGATTGTAGTGCCAAGTAGACAGAAAGACAGCCAGATCCACCTGCTAATACACCAGACCCGCCAAGCAGTCGAGCCTACACATAGACCCACCAGTGTAATATGGTGGTCTTTCCAAGAACAGACAGAGACGGATCTGCCAACCAGTGCTGTTGGTTTTCCAAACAGACAGACAGACTAACACATTCTGTCAGCCTGTTCAGAGCAAGATATTAGGCCATATTGACATCCCTATGAGAGCTGATTTTGTGAGTCACCACAGAACCACTGATTTCAAGCTTTAACATGTTAAAAAATATATATGGTTAAAAGCAGGTAACCTCTTTAGTGACCTGACAACAAAATGACAATATGTTCTCAGCTACATTAAAATATTTTGCACATTTTAGCATCTGGGTGACTGAACTCTGGAGCAAACACATAAACTCAATCACAGGCAGTTAAGACATCCAAGGGAGACTGTACAATCAGACTCCTAATTTAACAGAGTTTGGTGCATGCAAGCACTGCAACCAGTCCCTTGTCTGGCAGGGCCCAATTGTGCCTGCCACACAGGAGCCATCATCCTTGTACTGAGGAAGCTGGCAAAGCTGCTCTGACAGCAGTTACGTCAGAGTTTAGAATAATGGCACACTCATGCACACTGGGGTCACAGGAAATACCAACAGCATTTGCTTCTAAGTGTGAGCCAAAACAGGAGCAATTAAAGGAAGATTATAAAAAGTCCAGATGCTAGGCTGGTATTTTATCCATTCTCTGCCTTTAATTCAGAGAGAATGAGCAAAAGGCAAAAGGTTTTCCATTAAACACATACATGCTGTCCAAAAGTCTTGAGTCACTCCTGGGTTGTTTTTTTTGCAATTTCCTGGGAAAATAGGTAAAAGGTATAGCTTAAACTCTCTTGATTTAGGCCACCAAAGCCAACAATGTCCAAAGTGAAAAGTGACAAAGTGACAGTTGTTGCTCAAGAGCACTTAAAAAATTACAAGAAAATCCGGCTCCTTGGACGCCTATAAAGAAAAGAGGGGTGGCTCAAGATTTTTGCACAGTGCTGTACATCCAATATTCTGCACAAACTATGGATAATCATAAGACACCAGAAAATATTACCAATATTAACACCATATAAATCGTCAGACTGAGGGCAGAGGAATAAGATGAATTAATGAGAAAATTCAGATGCTGTACTGTCTCAGAAAGAATCAGCGTGAAGACCTTGCAGCAGTATACATAAGATTTTTACCATCTGAGAATTTTCCTTTGTATTTAATATCTCATTGATTTTATATACATAGTAATAATAATTTACAAGTGTTTGTAAAATCTGCCACAGCATCTAATAAGTTGCTGTGAAGTATTAAAATCTCCCTGTTCCTCATAAAACCAGTCTGTTTTACTTCCACTCAGCAGTGCAGTCTCCGCCTGCATGACAACATTTGGGGATACAGTAATACTCCACTCTCAGAGGAAGTGTATGCCTCCAGTCTGATTTAATGCACTGACCAAGGTTCTTACCAGTGTGCAGTGTGGTTGGTTTATATTGCCGTTGTGTGTGTCTTTGCTGATTTCACTGACCCACAATGAAAGCTACTTTCACATCAGATTTTGTATGTTCCATTGAGAGCCTTTTAGTTTAGTTTGGTTTGGGGGTTTTTACATCCATCTAAGTGGTATATTCCTTTTTTGTGTTTGCAAACCGTAAAGGTCACAGCTGTGGAGCTGTAGTGTGTGTACTGCTCGTAGGCAAGTCTGTGAAGAAGGTAACTGCTACAAAGGGATTTAACCCGGGCTTACTGATTGCTATACTTAACCTCCATGACATATTTCACTGTGTTCATAATTTTCTGATGAAGTACCAAGAAGCAGCACACTAAGTTGGGATTTAATGAGGATTCTATAAATGTATTGAGGCAGGTGGACAACGCAAATATTTATTGCATCGATATCAACATTGATATTGGTATTGAATCGATATTAGTGTGACTGGATCGATACTATGTTTCTACCCTCCAAGTTCACTATGATGGCCACCGATTTGTGTTAAAATAATGAAAAGCTGAAAGGCGTGTATTGTTGTTAACTGAGTATTGTGCAAAGTAATAATCACACTGATTTAGTGGCCATTAAAATGTGTTAAGAATTTCCCAAATGATGATGATTGAGCTTATAAATCTTGACGCACTGCTCTCTACTCTACATAAGCTTCCTTTATGAGACATATTGGTATCAACAATAATAGCCCAACATTTACTTGGTATCTAATCTATGCCAACATTTTCAGTATGGTACAAACAAGAACACATGAACACAAAAATAGCAAAATAACATTCATTTACTCCTATCAAGGCAAGCAGCAGAAACCTAAAAATAATAAACATACAGGGAGCTTAATTTCTGCACAATGCCGGTGACAACAGCGGTGATGGGTGCACAGTGAGTGCATTATCCATTTAAAACTGATGAACAACTGGAGGCTGGGGGAACTGTTTATTAACCAAAGCAGATAATGTGGGTAGCTATTAAGATGTTACAGCATATCATTATGTAATAGGAGCTCTTTACTACTTTATACCCCTCACAGTTAAGCTTCACTCCCATTTTCCAGCAATTAATAGCTACCAACTTTATCAGCACGCAGACAAATTCTGTGTGCATTCAAGAGTCTCCTTAATAAGAATCACATTTTCTGGGACCTCTGTGGGTTGCTTTTTTGTTTGATGACTCCCGCTAAAGGGACACAGTAGAATAGATTAGCGAGGCAGCATGTGGTGGCTGGACTTTAACCAAGGGCACTGTGGTTAAGTGGCGTGTGCTCAGCCAACCGAGCTGCCAGGATACCCCGAAGGTAATCTTATTTTGACTAGGGGGGATTTAAATGTATTGTCATGTCGCCATCTGGTGAAGAAGTGAAACCCTTGCATCCGCGCTGCCTGATGCTTGTGGTGGATACAGACGATCAAAGACAAAGAAAGAAAGGATGAAGCAAAGGAAGAAATTCAGGGATTTTCTGAGAAACAGTTCGCCCACTGCTCCTTTGAGGAAGAACTATTTATATTTTTAACACAGTTATTTATTTTTAGAAAGGTTTGCACAGTAATGCTAGCGTGCAGTGTTTTTGCAAAGAGACCCACACTAATAGCACTGTCCCTATCGCAAACGCAGTATCCGCTTTATTGTCTCTCTTTTCTTTCCGTCACATCACAGACCGGCAGCGGAGGCGCAGGCGACACGTCACTGTGCGTAACCCACACGTGTGTGTGTGTGTGTGTGTGTGTGTGTGTGTGTGTGTGTGTGTGTGCGTGTGTGTGTGTGTGTGTGTGTGTGTGTGTGTGTGTGTGTGTGTGTGTGTGTGTGTGTGTGTGTGTGTGTGTGTGTGTGTCGGGGTCTGGGTGCATCTGTTTGCGTTCTGCAGCTTCAACAGCTTGCCTAGTCTGCAAACACCCGTGGCTGCCCTGGACCCTACCTCCCTAACACCTAAACAGTTCCTGCACCCTCTCAGCAGCGCTGCCAAACACCCTGCCCCCACCTCCACCTCCACCTTTCTACTGGTGCCAGTGCCTTCTTTCTCTCTTGCTTACGTCTGTCAGCCAAAGGATGTGCTCAATTGACCAAACATCAACGTCACACACGCGAAAAAAGGAGGGGTGTGTTGGGGTAGGTGTGTGTGTGTGGGGGGGGTGGGCATTACATCATACATCATCCGCTTCACCTGACCTCCTCACACAAAATGCACTATAGAAAGTTGTGAGACTCATATTTCGAGTTCAGAAGTTGTTTAGTTTTGTAAATAATCTTGGATAATCTTAGATAATGATGTCTGCATTTCTCACCTCATTTCCAGAAATGATTCTGTGATCCTGGATTGTGAGGAGTCTTAGCTGAAACATACAGTACTGTGTAAAAGTACTGATCGACCCCACATTTCTTTATAATGTTGTAGGAAAATGGGAAATATTTGCAGCAATTTATTGGAAGGTGTGTGGAAATACAGGGAAAAAAAGAGTTTGTATTCAAGTGAGCTTGAAAGTCAATATGTAGTATTTATTCTTCAAGACAGTCTGAACTCTCTTAGGAGAGCTTTCATGTGGTATCTTCAAGCAGTCTTTAGGAATATATAGTTCTTCAGGCTTCTTGAACTACATTTAAAGTTGTTCTTTGGGTGGTATTTTTGTTTGTTTTTGTGTTAGGTTTGTTGTTTTAGTTTGTTTTTGCTCCTTTATCTGTCAAGATGCTTCAATAATGCTGAGGTCTGAGCCCTCGGGAGGCCCATCCATCACTCATAGTGTTCCATTGTATGTTTTTCAGAATCAGAATCAGTTTTTATATCCAGGTATGCTTTTACTGCATTAGGTCTGAAGCTATTAACAATCAGACGCTTTCGAGACAGATATTTCATGGTGGATCAAAATTTGATGGTACATTCCTATATTAATAATTCCATGAATTTTAACAAGATCTCCAGCACCACTGGTTGAAAAGCAGTCCCAAACCATGACAGAGCCTCCACCATATGTTAGACACTCACTGTTGTAGTTCTCTCCTGACGTCCTCTGCACATATCAATGATGATTCAAACCTTAGGTTTGAAATCTGGATTCATCACTCTTTTGTGTTCTTATGTCATTTTGCATGCCTCAGCCTCCCTGCTTCCCTTTGTTCAGAAAGGCTTCTTGACAGCCAAACTGTTATCTTTTGGCATTCCTCACAGATTCAGATAAAGAAATGGGAAGAAACAAAGGGTGCTCGTAACAAAAGAAATTTGTTTTTTTGCTAAAATGTTTGTTATCTATAGCCATATCACTGGCTCAACCCTTGAGATAGGTGCCTTTTATTGCTTGAACCATTCACAAGTCAGTGTCAAGTGGCTTAACAAACAAAAACAAGATCCTCTAATGCTTGTCAAGTACAAGGAGTGGTCTGTAAATGAGAGAAAAAGTCTCCAATGTTGAAAGAAAAACTTTGAAAGACCCTCATATAGCCTTGAGAACTATTGTTTAAGACAACTTAAAAAATTACAAGAAAGTCTGACTTCCAAGTAGTCAGACTTTCTTTGGAAGTAGTCACTTCTGCAAACAAACAATACAGAAGTAGACTTTTATGCCTCAGAATCAACACCTTGTTAAAAACTAAGACTCTACCCACGACTACACTCTGTTTCTGCCATGTCTACCTATGACATATCCAGGTTTGGAACTTTTCTCTAGGATTAAAATCTACACTGTCATGTTCCTGGTCCCAGTCCTACCTTACATCCCATTTGCTCTTTTCACCTCCTCTTAATCCCTGAGAGAGTGCTCAAATTAAATCAGGTTTTAGTGAGGTTACATCAGCACCAGGCACTCAATGTATTATGTAGTACTAGTTCTCGGTTTAGCTGGGACAGAATGAAAGAGACACATGGGACAGAGGACAGGACAGAAAGACAAGAAGAAGAGGTGAAAGCGGGATGTACGCGCTGTTCCACTCTGTTGCCTAGCAACACGTGCTTGCTGTCTGTTCTCATCTTTACTGTAGGCACATTTACTCTTGCAGTGAACTGGTTTCCAACCATGACATGACGCCCTGTGAGGCTGGGAATGAGGAACAGATGGAAACTGGATTGGACAGACTGGCTCCTATAAAGATGCAAATAACTGAAGGCAAATGGTAATTTAAGTACTTCAAAACAGGGCGATTATGCTTTTCATTATCTTCTGTCAAAGATAATGACACACAGACACACACATATATACATATATATACACACACATTATATATATATATATATATATATATATATACACACACACACATATCCAACCAGGTACTAGCAAGATGTACCTGATGAAATGCCCAGTGAGAGTATATTAATTTTGAAACCTGAATTGGGACAGTTTAATGCTATATAATAAAATCACTACCAATTATTACTTACAACTGACTTCAAATCACATGTTCAAATTTTATCAGCTACTTGTAAATGCCATTAATCCTACACCAAGGTCAACACTAATAATTCCACAGTAAAGTTCATCTTAACCGTAAAAGCAGCAGCAGTGTCCAAGGCTTACAGTGTGATGTTACCTTGCCCTTGCTGTGCAGGTGGTGATGGTGCAAGTTTCTGGCAGCAATCATGGCGAGTTGTCTCTGGATCCACTGTAACTCCATCTGAGATTCCCTCAGCAGGTCCTCCACATTAGCACTGGACTTGTGATCCCGCATTATCACCTGCAACACCAGTCGGCAGGTTACATAGTGAATCTATGATGCAAACCTCAGATTCTGCACACACACTGAAGGTGCAATGCTGGAACAGTGCCATCAGCATATATACAAAGAGAAGCATGTATGCATCACTGAGTAATCAAGAACTATTGCTTTTTGACTAGCATCAATAGGCTTTTGTTATTTATTAAAGTGTAATACTTGAGGATTTTGAGCTACCTTTTTAGTTTGTATCTGGTTCATTTTTATACTTTAGTTTCACTAAACTTCACCTGAAATTAGTGCATATTTATACGCATTCTTTAGTCGTTCAAAAACCTGTCCAGCTAACCACCATGTTTCCAAATAAACAATAACATATAGTGTTAAAATGACAAATAACTGTACATCATGAACAAAATGCATCTCCAATATTTTATTATAATTCATGATTATAGTTTTCTTAATGCTCAGTTGACTTGAAACAAAGAAAAATAGTCTAGCAGACAAAACCCTTTGACTGAATTGACAGAAAATATGCAAAATCCGAGTTGTTAAAGCTAAAAAAAGCTAAAAAAATTAAAGGTATGCAGCTGAGAAACAGCACTAATGCACTAATAAAGAAATTTTGACACTTACTGTACAAATCCTTCATCTTCTTTCATAAAAAAACAACAACACACAACTTGTTTGTTCATTTTGAGGAACAAAGTCAGTCCTTGAGAATAAAAATCACATTTTTTAAAGATGAATCATTATTCCAATTGAACTTCGTTGCCACCCCCACAAGTTCGTCCACATGTACATGTAGGCGCTGACTAGTATGTACATGTGTGTGTCCATGTGCGTGTGCATGTAAACACTGAGAGAGAGCTTCACTCAGTTACATAAGAGCGGATTAGTGGAGAGACACACAGTGAAGGGGTGTGTGTGTGGGGAGTATGGCGGAGGGGGGCATGGAAAATACATCAGCTCATATTAATTGGTACTAAATCTCCATCTATGTTGACATGCTTTGTGCATTTGTTCAAACAGACACTGACTTCCACACAGGAGTGTTGCATTCACACTAACTGTACAGAACACAGAGACGTGCAGGGTAGAGACAGTTAATGATGCTTGTACCTCAGGGGATTTGACTTATTGGACTCTAATCTAATCTACACTAACAAATGCTCAAATGTCTGACTGTCTGTTTTTTAATTTGTGTTTTTTATACTAACAAGGTCAGATTGCTTTTTTTTATTACCCATTTTTGATTAATTCATACAAAAAGTGGCTTTTTTTAATAAACTAATGCCATTGTGTTAAAAACTAATGGACAAAGACAAAAAAGAATAATAACTGTCTTCTTCTTCTTCCATTGTTTCTCTTAAAACCTCGGCCAAATGCTCGAACAGATTCTCTGCGCTGACTCACCTTGGACAGCTTCTACTTCCTTGCAGGGGATTGTGGAGGAGGAGGAGGACAGACAACAACAACAACAACAGCAGCAGCACACAAAGCTCAGGAGTCTTACAGATTTATGCAGAAGTATCCCACCCTTCAACGACCACTATGCATCACTAAGCATCTCTGTCACAGACTTATCAAAGGCAGAGTGACTGACTTTATCCAGGCCTGACTGGGATTTCACATTTGTTATTTATATATTAAAATAATCTACAAATCCATTATTTGAATTAATTTCATTACAGTATTTTTTTTTTTAATTCAAAACCATTCCCTTCCTCTATAGATTTAAGTTTATTACTACGGTGAGGCCATGTGCTTAGCTCACACTGATTCTGAGCAAATAGCTCTTCACTGTTTACACACAAGTAATAACAGCTCATTAAAAGAAGCCAAATGAACTAGAAACTGAATTTAGAAGTGGATTCATTGCATTGTTTAAAATGATATTTTATTAAGTTAGCTGTGAATGGCTGGTAAGTGTTAGCACTGTAGACTACTGTTCAGGAGCTGAAAGAAATGTGTTTGCAAACTCAAAAAAGTACAAATATTATGGACTAATAGATTTCATGCTGCATCATAAAAACTGCAAACACCTTCATCTATGATGCTTTAAGACTTCTGCAAGGACTGTTCCATAGTTCTTACCCATTTAACAAATGGTCTTCAGTTTCTCTCATCCTCTTCACAATGATCGTGTTTGGCTGGATAGTTTCATGCCCATCTTGTAGTCCACCATAAGAAAAGCCTACAAAAATTATAAATAGATTTTCTAATCTTCAGAACTGTAGGGATTTACTGCAGACTCCGTAGCCTCCACGGTTTGGTGTTTGTGGCGTGTGCCTCGGTACATTTTTGCTTCTCCCTCATATGACTTGTTCTTTTGAAACAGAAGTCAGATATGATTCGGATTCTTTCTCTCACAGCGCTCTTGTACCCAAGGCGGCCTGCTGTGTGACCATATGGCACACTTAACAAGAGCATGAAATATGAACAGCAGACGGAAAAAGATCATCTAAGGCCAACTTTAACCTCACCTGAATGAGGGGAGAACACCCTCGATTTGGCGTGGCTATATCCTTGCAGTGCAGTTAACTCAGATGTTTTATTGCAGGTTTAAGTCTATATGACATACAGAACTGGGCAAAAGTCTTGACTACTCCATCATTTCTTTATATTTTGCTAAGAAAATAGGAACCATGTGCAATGTACATGAAAACATAGTAAATAACTCAAAAATAGAATTTGTTCTACATTTTGACAACATTTATTCTTTAACACAGCCTAAACTCAAAACTAAGGCAGCTTTCTTCTTATTTCTTTAATTTTTCAGGACTAGTTCTCCAGGTTTCTTGAGGAAATTCACAGCTTTTCTTTGGATGTTGGATGGCTTTTGCTCTGTTCCCTGTCAAGATGATCCCACACTGCTTCAATAATGTGAGGTTCATGCTCTGTGGAGGCCAAATCATGACTGATAGTATTCCATTGTGTGCTTTTTCCCAGCTGGTTTTGCATGTTGGATCCAAGTCTGATGGTACTTTTCTACCTCCATTTGATCAATTTTGACAGGACCTTCAACACCACTGTCTGCAGCCCCAAACCATGACAGCGCCTCTACCATGTTTTACACATGGACTATAAGACCATTTCTGATGAGACTTCAGTGAACAGTAGATGGATCAACTGAAGGGCCACATGCATCTCTCAGGTCTTGTATTATGTCTTTGCTGGATGCTTTGCCATTTCTGACAGACGTGACTGTAAGTTTCGTTCATCTACTGTAAATACAATTCAGTTAGGCCTGAGCTCCAGTGGAGAGGGTGCAGTCCTTCAAGTATCTCGGTGTCCACATCTCCTCAGACCTGACATTGTCTGCCCACATTCAGGTCCAGTCCAAAAAGGCTAGGCAGCGCCTGTATCATCTCCAACAACTGAGGAAGTTCCGGTTCTCTCCAGTGATCCTCAGGACTTTCTACACAGGCGCTGTGGAGAGCATCCTCACACAGGACAGCACATCCTGGTAT
The DNA here is from genome assembly GCA_015052645.1 of Benitochromis conjunctus. Lineage (NCBI taxonomy): Eukaryota > Metazoa > Chordata > Actinopteri > Cichliformes > Cichlidae > Benitochromis > Benitochromis conjunctus. The sequence goes on from VOQK01040709.1 coordinate 10,290, forward strand.
GGGAACAGCTGTGTTAAGGACCAAAAAGCTCTTCAGAGAGTGATCTGTACAGCACAACGCTGCTGCAGGGCTGCTCTCCTCTCCCTACAGGACATTTACACCAGGAGATGCTGGTCCAGAGCAGCTCAGATATGGAAGGACCCGTCCCATCGCAGCAATAAACTGCAATCGGGCTGAAAGTTCCGCACCATCCGAGCAAAAGCAGAGAGGCTCAAGAGGAGCTTCTATCCTCAGGCCATCCATGTGTTAAATCAGGACATCCCCCCCCTTTCCCCATCATCCATAAGTGACTGAGACAGGACTCATTGCTACCATTCTCATATCATGCCTGATCCTTGTGACATAACTACGGCACAAGACACTTTAACACCCCACTCACACAATGTACAGAATTTCCAGATTGTTTTATTTATATAATGTATATAACTCGCCCCCTTGCTGCACATATTGTTTTCTTTGTATATATTCACTCACTGTATATAATGTTCTCTCTCTTTTTGCACAGTCGAGGAGCGTATCAGGTCACATTTCACTGCGTGTTGTACTTGTATAACTATGCACGTGACAAATAAAGGATCTTGAATCACTACACACCATGCTGAGATATACCAAGTTTTTGGCTAACAGCTCTTTGAGAACACCTTGCTGATGCAAATCATCATAACATTACCTTTTTTTTCCAAATATTCAACTAAAAAAGCAATTTATGTGTTATGATTCATAAAACAAGGGCAGTGATAAGTGGCTAAACAAACAAAACCGTTGCTCTGAAGATGCTCACGTACAAGGACCGGAGCGAAAAAACAACCAATGTCCAAAGACAATGAGGGGCGACAAGATTTTCACTCAGTACAGTATAACAAATTCAACATCCCCTGCCTGATTCTGATCAAAATGCAGCCACATGAAGTGAAACTACGCAATGCACTGAATTTGTGGCTTAACTGGAAGCAGAAAACTTAAGAGAAAGCAGCTAGCCATGATTTATCAAAAGCGGCTCAAATTTAGCATAGCTTAACATTTAAGAAAAACAATTTCCTGTTTATTCTTTCATTCAATTCTTGAAATAAAGTGAAAACCAGTTGTGTGTAATTGATTTCAAGTAACAAAGCCTTCAAAGACCATGAGTTCTAGAAAATGTTTTAATTAGCATACAATGGTCACAGATCGCAGACAGTAACACAGAAGAAAAAAAAAAAGCCAACTAAAAATTCCAGGTTGAAGTTATACGTCTTTTTTTATTGATGTTTTCAGTCCCCCAAAAAAAGAATTTTTTTTATGGAGGAAATTTGGGCAACACTTTCTGAAAAGCACTTCAGATAAAAGATAAACGAGTGTAAAAAGGTTATAACAATGCAAATGTTCTCAGTTGTTTTGACTCATTTTATTATTATGCCAGACAGAAGTGCTGTCCTAACACGTCTCCCCCTCCCTTTAGTAACCGTGTGGCAGTTTCAAACTCCAGTGGGACGCTCTTAATCTCAGGTTGCTTCAGGTCTTTTTCCATCAGCTGTGAAAAAGAAAATGAAACAACTTATTCATCTAAATCGATGTCGATTTGAACAGAAATAAGAGCAAAACTAATTCTGGAAATGTCACGTCACCTCATATGTTGTGACCTCTAGTGTCTCACTGATGTCATCCTCCTTTTCTGACAAAGGTGTGTTGATCAGCAGTGCAGCTTTAGCCACATCTGGATGGTAATGCTTTTGCAGCGACTGCAGAAAAAACCGGCAGGAAAATGTGTTATTTTAGTGACTCCTCCACTTAAATTGGACTTTCAATTGTTTGTGACATTTCTTCAACATGTTTTCCCCAAATAGAAAAAGATGAGAAACATCAGAACTCAAAAGTCAGCTGTCATCAGCCTCAGAGGTAATTCATTTGGGAATCTAAAGCTATCGTCTACACACCTTAATTTCCCACAAGCTGCTTTCTAAGGCACGGCACTGAGCAGGATCCTCTTCATCCATCAGATAAGGATCCTCAAAAGGTTCTGTCACCACAAACAAAAGCAAACATTTATCATTTATCCTACAGGCAATTCATACAGGCTGTTCAATTGTCTGTAACACATTAATCCCAACCGCAAAAGTCTGAAACTCACCATCTTCTGCGCTGGGCTTGTGAATGAGGACTCTGCAGGACGGGTGGCGACGGATCAGGTTGTAGATGAAGGGCAGCACTATGAGAAGGGCCGTAGGCGGTGCTGTGAGAGCCAGACGAGCCAGACGTTTGGCAAATGCAGCCACTAAGTAAACTGGCAAGTGACTGAAGGAAAGCAAAAACAGAACATGCTTGGTAGCAATGTAGATCCTGAGCTGTCATGCTCTTTATTTATGTAGTAGGATGCTTATATTTGGTCTGTTTAGCAGCTTAAATACTTAACCCAATTCTGAAAATGTTTATATGCTGTGTAAAAAGTAAAAAACAGAATGCAATGATTTGCAAATCTGATAAACTCACAATAGAAGACACAAAACATGGAAAATGTTTCAACTAAGTAAATGGAACACATTTCAAAAAAGTCTGCACAGGGCCCCGTTTACCACTGTGTAGCATCTTCTTTCTTTCAAAGATCTGCAAACTGAGGAGACCAACTGCTGGTATAAGTTTCTGAAACAGGATTCTAACAGCCAGCAGCTGGTTCAGCACCGTGACTCTTCAACTGCAAAGCCATGTTTCTGTAATATATCCAGTATGGAGTTCAGCATTGTCTAGGTAAAAAAAATGCAAAGCCTTTAATTATAAAAGACTTAAACTGGATGAGAGCACACGTTGCTCTAAAACCTGTATATACCGCTCAGCAGTGATGGTGCTTTTCTAGATGTGCAAGCTGCCAATCCCATATGCACCAAAGCACCTTCATTCTGTCAGAAACTAAACAAAGCACCGAAAAACCCGGATGGTCCCTCTGCTCTGTAATCTGGAGGATGTGCTGTCCATGTCCAACAAAACAGTTTTCCACTTGAGTCCATTTTAAATGAGCTTTGGCCAAGAGAAGACGGTAACTCTGTTGGACCATGTTCGCATATGGCAGGGGTCTCCAACTCCAGGCCTCGAGGGCCGGCGTCCTGCAGGTTTTAGATGTGTCCTTGATCCACCACAGCTGATTTAAATGGTTAAACGACCTCCTCAACATGTCTTGAAGTTCTCCAGAGGCCTGCTAATGAACTAATCCTTTGATTCAGGTGTGCTGACCCAGGGTGTTATCTAAAACCTGCAGGACACCGGCCCTCAAGGCCTGGAGTTGGAGACCCCTGGCATATGACCTCTTCTTTGTATAACAGAGCTTTAACCTGCATTTGTGAGTGACACAGTGAACTGGGTTCACAGGCAATGATTTCTGGACCTAAGCTGGTGCAGGGATTTCCATGACAGGCAGATCATGCCTGTTTTGCAGAGACTCGAGGATCATGGGCAGCCAGAACTGATTTTCCGAATCTTTTGATTTTATGTGCCTACAATTGTACGTCAAGGAACATGATTCTGAAATCGCTCAACAATTTAAAGACTGTTTTGGCAAATTTGCCCATGTTTAATTCTGAGAAACTCTTCCTCTCTAAGATCCTCTTCATATATCCCATCATGTTACTGACCTGTAACCAGTAATCCTAATTAGTTACAAAATATTCCTCCAGAGATTCCACCCTTTTGTTCCCTCAGTCCCAACTTTTTTCAGATGTGCTGCTGCCATCAAATCCAAAATTCTAAATATTTTTCATATCAAACCGTTAAAACATTTTCTGTGTTCTATTGTGAATAAAATATGGATTTATGAGCCTCAAAAGTCACTGAATTATTTTATTTTTTTACTTTTTTTTTTAATTATCCCAACATTTTATGGAATCTGATTTGTGAATGAATAAAAAAGGATTTTAAAATATGTGACTGAATTCTTACCTGGAGCTCAGGAAGAGGTTGGCTAAATGGAAAAAGCGTGCTCTGTACTTCACATGAAAAACAGAAGGCTCAAGTAGATTATACAACTTCTTGTAGAAATCAGGATAATCTCTGCAAACACACAAAACCTGGTTTAGATTTATGCGATCAAACGTCTTGTGCATTTTACTGTAAATAATCCGATGTACTAAAAGAGACAAAAAAAAAAAAAGTGCTTTTCACTCACAGGTTGTGTTGATGTATGAGGACAAAAAGGCCATTGAGTGCCAGCAGGCTGATTGCCCCACCTGTTTAATGAAGACAAGAACCTGCTGATTACCATCACTTTATAGCAACGCTGTAGATGAACGTATGAATGCGTTGTTTTTCCACCTTTCAAATTGTGAAACAGTATTTTTGAACATGTGATGGTTCTTTTGTGTGTTCATAATTCTATCAATTCTAACGAGATCCCAACACCAAACCATGACAGAGCCTCCACCGTGTTTTACAGATGGATGTAGACACCTCATCCATACACACTGACAATTATTTGAAACAAAACTTTCAAATTTGTATTAATTACTTCATCAAATTGTTGACATTGCCGTTCAGTCCAGTTCTTGTGTAATTTAGCATACTTCAGCCTTTTCTTCTTGTTTTGCTTCCTTAGGAACGGCTTCTTGAAAGTCACCGTATGTCACTGAGACTCTTGGGTTCTGTGTCAGGTCTTTGTTGCATCTTTTCTTTTTTCCTATTTCTTAAGGAAAATATTTTCAGGTGCTGTTCATTTGCTGTGAATAGCTTTTTGAGCCTGCCATGTCTTGTTTTGTCCTCCACTTGTCCAGTTTCCTTGAATTTATTTTAAGGACACGCTGCATGCCATGCTAAGAAATGCCATGTTTTGGGCTAAAAGCATTTGAATGGCATTTTTCTAGGATTCACCTACAAAAATAAAAACAATTGATGTGGGGGGTTTTAGCAAGGTGCTATCAACAAAGTGCAGAAAGACAATTTCAACCTTCAGAGAGCCTGGAGCACTGTTGTTCAAGGTCACTTAAAAAATTACAATCAAGTGTGTAAAGTATATATACTGCACAGTGCCTCCAAAAAGCATGCCACACAAAAACAACTTGAATCCACAAAGCACTCAAATATTTTTCATGTTTATAGGACAGCTACGACAAACAGACACATGAGTAGGGTGATGGAGACGTGTTATACTCTGCATGAGGTTAAGCTTGGGTCTGAGTGCAATAAATTTGGTCAGAGGGTCAATAGAGAACACTTCACTATAGGGGTCAGTTTAGTTTGAGTGAACTAGAAAATAATATTCTAACAACTACTTCCCCCTAGTGTTCGCTGATGTCCATGCACAAGCAGATATAATCCCAGCTGAAGTGAGCAAAAAAAAGCAAAACACTGTTAAATTCTCATTAAGCACTCTAAAACTAACAAAGCTAAAGAACCACTTCATGGTAACTCTATTAATGAAATCTTCTTGTTTTTTATGGCGTATTTACATGTATGCTGTAGATAATGTACAGTAGCATTTGTGCTGTGTTTATCCATCCGTGTCCACTTATCCTTTTCAGGGTCGCGGGGGCGCTGGAGCCTATCCCAGCTGTCTTAGGGCGAGAGGCGGGGTACACCCTGGACAGGTCGCCAGTTTGTCGCAGGGCTAACACATATATACAGACAGCCATTCGCACTCACATTCACACCTATGGGCAATTTAGAGTTTCCAATTAACCTATCCCCACTAACTGCATGTCTTTGGATTATGGGAGGAAGCCGCAGTACCCGCAGAGAACCCACACAGACACGGGAAGAACATTCAAACTCCACACAGAAAGACCCCGGCCTGATCGTGCTGTTTAGACCAAATTAATTAATTCCAAATTAATTCAATTTTAGCATTATTTTATATTTCAAACCTAAATGTAAACCACTGGAGACACACACTGTCAAGTATAGTTAATCTGAACATTTGAGGAGAAAAAAAAAAACTTTTAGTAATTATTTTTTTATCACTACAGTTACAGACTTATAAAACTTATAAAACTATCCCAGACCACAGACCAGATGTGAAAATACTAACTAAAGGTATAGATGTCAATTGACCTCACGGTGGAGTACAGGGCTCTAGAGTGCAACCAATTTGGTCACATGTGCGACCTAATTTCTCAATGGTGTGACTAAAAAAAAATCCTAGGTCGCACCGGTGCGAAAAAAAAAAGTTTCCGCAACTCTGAAAGTCTCCGTGTGGTCACAAACAAATTCTGTCGTTTCGAACTAAAAACGCTGAAAAAGCACAGTGTATCCAAAAAACACATTATATGCCGCGATAAATGCGCTGTCCAAGTGTCTCCCTGCTTTTCAGCAGCAGGCACATAACTTACCAATTTCATAGGCAGCAGTCAGGAAGTCGATCATGAGCGTGGGTTTGCTCATATACGGCAGAATGGAGTCGTGTAGTATCACCAGGACCTTTTTATACATGCTGTTTGGCAACTACAATACAGACATCAAACATTTATGTGACACATTACAGAGCACATAACAGAGAAGAAACTGTTGGTCTAATCTACTTACTTTATACTTCAGAAAGCCAAGCCACATCCTCTCAAAGACACGCTTATGCTCCTGTGTGACAGAATATTTAAAAGCATTCAGAATTTTTTTGTTGGCAAAAAGAAATCTAAAAATTTGATTTGAAGTATTTTACTTACATGCAGCTTGGCAGCTTTCCAGTCCTCATGCTTGGCTGGGGGAAAAAAAGGCATCCCATTATTGACTTTAAAAAAAAAAAAAAAAAAAAAATTTTTCCCCATTC
>VOQK01040718.1:0-10480 GCA_015052645.1 Benitochromis conjunctus
TAGGTTTACAGTTGTGCCATACTCCTTCCATTTCTGAATGATGGCTTGAACAGTGCTCCGTGGGATGTTCAAGGCTTGGGAAATCTTTTTGTAGTCTAAGCCTGCTTTAAATTTCTCAATAACTTTATCCCTGACCTGTCTGGTGTGTTCTTTGGACTTCATGGTGTTGTTGCTCCCAATATTCTCTTAGACAACCTCTGAGGCCGTCACAGAGCAGTTGTATTTGTACTGACATTAGATTACACACAGGTGCACTCTATTTAGTCATTAGCACTCATCAGGCAATGTCTATGGGCAACTGACTGCACTCAGACCAAAGGGGGCTGAATAATTACGCACACCCCACTTTTCAGTTATTTATTTGTAAAAAATGTTTGGAATCATGTATGATTTTCGTTCCACTTCTCACGTGTACACCACTTTGTATTGGTCTTTCACGTGGAATTCCAATAACATTGATTCATGTTTGTGGCTGTAATGTGACAAAATGTGGAAAAGTTCAAGGGGGCCGAATACTTTTGCTAGCCACTGTATATGACTCTTGAAAATTTGTTTTTATGGGTACTTTTTCATAGTAATTATCTATCACACTCAGTATGTATGTAACTTAATTTAGAAAAGTCATTGTCAAGTCTGTTTCACTTTCAATTTGTTGTTGTTCATTGGCATCCTATCACACAGGTCAGCGCAGCTAATGCAAATGAAAAACATGAATAGTCTCCTTCAGTTTCAGCTTTATTTGTCATATTCAATTTAGCACAGGGTCAACATTGCAATGAAATGTGTTTCACGAGCAGAAGTCTCTCAGCAGTATAATACAATATAACAGACTATGTATATACTAAATTTACAGTTCAAAAACATAAGAGAGAAAATAGAAATGTGACCGTTGACATGTATTGAAGGTGGGGGGGCACCCACATGAGATAAAGTGGCAGGAGTGAGCAGCAGTACAAATTTTTGAGCAATACAAGATTAAAAGTGGCAGTTAGTGCAGTATTGCACAGAGTACGAGTTTTTATTTTAATACTGATAAAGGTGACGTGCACAGTGCAGAGTGTAGAATGTACTTGAGCAGCTGTAGGACAGCTTCTGTGTGCGTCCTGTGAAGTGTGGTGTGTGTATTTAAGTGTTGTAGTTGAGGTGTTGATTGGCTTGATGGTAAAAACAGTTTTTAAGTCTTGTAGTCTGAGCAGACAGACTCCTGTAATGTCTCCCAGATGGTAACATGGAGAACAGCTGGCGTGCTGGGTGGCTGTGGTCCTTAATGATGCTGGGTGTTTTACGGAGGCATCGTTGAAGATAAATGTCCTGAATGGCAGGAAGCCTCATGCCTGTGATGTGCTCTGCTGCCTTCACCACTCTCTGTGGTGATTTCTGGCTGCTGGCAGAGCAGCTTCCGTACCAAACTGTAATGCAGCTCGTCAGCAAGCTCTCAATCGCCCACCTGTAGAAATCTGAGGTGATGTTGGCGTTCATGCCAAACTTCCTCAGCCTCCTCAGGAAGTAGAGTCGCTGGTGAGCTTTCCTGATAGCAGTGTCTGTGTGAAGGGTCTAGGAGAAGTCCTCAGTGATGTTGACTCAAAGGAATTGAAGTTGCTGACCCTTTCGTTGTCCATGATAAGGCCCATGATGGTTGTGTCATTTGCAAACTTGATAATGGTGTTGGACCTGGGAATATAGGAGGGGGCTAAGCACACATCCCTGTGGCGTTCCTGTGCTTAAGATGAGTGATGAGGAGGTGTGCTTACCAACTCTCACCACCTGGGGCCTGTTTGTGAGGAAGTTCAGAATCCAGAAGTCCAGCGTGTCAGGGAGGGAGGAGCAGATGTGGCCTTTGACCAGCCGCTCAAGTCACTTCATGATGACTGATGTCAGTGCAACAGGGCGGTAGTCATTTAGACAGGAGACCACTGATTTCTTTGGGACAATGATGGTGGATGTTTTGAGGGAAGTAGGAACCACCGACTGCCTCAGGGGTTGAAGATGTTGGTGAACACCCCTGCCAGCTGGTCGGCTCTAAGAACCAGGCCTGGGATACCGTCTGGTCCCAGAGCTTTGTGAGGATTGACCTTTTTGAAAGACCATCTCACATCTTCCATTTTGAGTGTTAAAGTTACCGCCTCACTGTCCTCCTGAGGATAGAAGACGTGCTCTTTGTTGTCTGCATCAAAAAAGAGCGTAGAAGTTGTTGAGCTTGTCTGCAAGCGACGCGGTGGGCTGAACACTGCCTGTGTTTTCCTTCTTGTAGTCAGTGACACAGCACAGTCCATTCCACAATCGCCTGGCATCAAAGCTGTGGTATCTGGACTCCCTGTAGTCCTTTCTGGCCTTTTTTATGGACTTTCGGAGGTCATACCTGGCTGCTTTATATGCATTAGCATCCCCTAAGTTAAAGGCAGAGGGCCGCACCTTGAGCTTATCATGCATAGCCTTATTTACCCAGGGTTTCTGATTTGGATATTTGCAGACGGTGGTTTTAGTGATGATATCGTCCATGCATTTTCCAATGTATCCTATGACAGAGTCTGTGAGTTCATTGATGTTGCTATCACCTGCACCTCCTCAAATATCTGCCAGTCAGTTGTCTCAAAGCAGTCCTGTAGGACCTCCTCAGCCTCACTGTCCCATTGTAGACGTCTCTGTTTTTCCTGTTTCAGCCTTTGTCTGTATGCAGGCAGTAGCAGTATGGAACAATGGTCTGCCTTGCCAAAAGCTGGGCGGAGGAGGGGTTTGTAGCAGTCCTTGAACGGAGTGTAGCAATGATCAAGTGTTTGTTCACCTCGTGTAGGGAAGGAGATGTATTGGTAGTATTTAGGGAGAACTTTCTTCATGTTAGCCCTGTTAAAGACTCCCAGCACAACAAAAGCAGCTTCAGGACTTTCTTCAGTCCACTAAAGACGTCATACAGTTCGTCCATAGCCGTAGCTTTATCAGCATGTGGGGGGATGTAAACAGCTGAGAGGAGAACTGAACTGAACTCCCTCAGGAGGTAAAAAGGTCTAACTTTGATGGTCAGCAGCTTGAGGGTTTGAGAGCAGTACTTTTTTAAGATACACACATCCATAGCCCACAAAGAGTTAACCATAAAGCACACCCCTCCTCCCTTTTCTTGCCTGAGTCCTTCGTTCGGTCACCCCGGTAAACAGTGAACTTGTCCGGCGTGACGGCACAGTCGGGGACGCTGGGCTCCAGCCATGTCTCTGTGAATGCCAAAACACAGCAGTTCCTGATGTCTTTTTGGTGTTTAATCCATCCACGCAGCTCATCTAGTTTGTTGTCTAGAGCCTGAACGTTCGCGAGCAGGATGCAGAGGTGGTTGGTTGTTTCTCTGTCGGGTTCGGCTCAAAACGCCGCTGCACTTCCCCCTCGTTGTTTTCTCTCAGCGTCGCGTGAGAAAGACCCCAGGCAGCAGAGCGTCCACGATGTCGAAACCTGCTGTAAAGTCCGAGCTGGCTGATGAACGTACTGTAACTCCAAAAGTGTTTATCTGTCATACCGAGTATATGATTGCACCGTATGACAGAGAGAGCAAATAGTAAAAAATAAATAATAACATTTTTGCTGAGATGACGCGGAGCTCTCATCGGTGCGGCCATCTTACTGGATGTTGATCCTGCAGAGGCAGCAGCGTGAGTCATCTCTGATGAAGGCCCAGAATCTTGGATATAAACTCAGAGGAACTCTTTCATATAAAAAGGGGAGCAGTTCTGTGGTTATTCACGAATCAATGACTCACATCAAGGCCAATTCCAGCTCAAGGGGTATTTCCATGCAATCCATGCAAATACATAGCCTGTAAAAAAAACATTGCTAACAGCTGTTATTCTGTTAAATCAAGAAATACAGAACATCTGAAGTCAAAATTGTTTAATATGTGTGCTGGTGTAGTTCACCAGTCCAGACTGAGCCGGCGACGCATATATCCAGATTTAAGTAGACTGCTAGAATTATAGCAATTGAATGTGCTTTCAACTTTTTGATTTAAATGTAAAATGTTTTAGTTTCTTGTAACTTTTCATTTAAAAAAATCTTGTGTATTTATGTTTACTGTTAAAAAGATATCCTGACATAAAGTTAATGAATTTAAGTTATTGGATCTTGATTGATCAAATAGATATGAACATATCCCTATAATATTTCAACATAAGAATTGCAGTTGAAATATTAGCTTCACTTTCTTTAATAATGCAACAATAATAAAACCTGCTGCTTCTCCATTACTGCTTCAGCCCAACACCTGCTCGCCACTACAGGGCTGTATCCCAGTCATGCCCAACTGCTGTCCTTTCTACACCAGTGATGAGGATAGGTTTTTGTAAAGCCATGGTGAAAGTAATTTGCAACTATATAGCCTGTGTACTAAAGCTACTACTTTCCATAGTGCACATCGTTCATCCAGCATTTGCAGAGTAGGTCTGTTTTTGTTCACAAGTTAGTGTGTTGTTTCAGGGCAATTTGACTGAAGCGCTCTACCATACTTAACATTAGAGACAGTGAACCTTGGTTTGTAACACTGCTGTAGCAGGTAATAAAAATATATAGAGAAACACTGTTTTGTATATTGCATTCCTATAGTTTTACTTCTGCACTGATAGAGGCCAAAAACGCTGTAATGTTCAGCAAATTGAATCGCGGGGAGGGGTATGTAGAACACGTTCATGCCCTACTGTGGCTGAGGTAAAAGCAATTAGAGGTTTGTGATAATGACTGAAATATGCTTTTAAACTCACGTCAGGCCAAACTCTACTCTGCATTTTTGGCAAGTTTGTTCAAGTATAAATTTTAATGCTTTTGTTATAGCGTGCAACATTTATGTTCATGAAGATTTCATGTTTTGTAGGATTTTAGTGTTCAAATAGCCACACTGTTACAGCTAACTCTGTCTTTATGCATTTAGTTTGTCTTAGATAATGGCCCATAATGGTTCAAATGTCCTAAACTTTGTTCTTTATATTACATATAGATCATAAGTTTCTGTTTTACCTTACTGCTTGATTATTGTAGGGGAACTAAGCAGTGCTGGTTCTGCACTTAGGATGGGGTTTTCCCCCTTTTTCATGTGCCATGAAACTTTTTTTAATTCACTTTACATGTCAGATCCCTGGGGGTAAAACTGGATTTTAAGTTTAAGAAATGTAAGATAGAACTATGACTGAATGTCTAAACCTAAGTTGATGCAACACATTAGCCCTCAGTTGAGTAAACCCCAAATGTTTTGCATCTGGTTGCTTTACTTTTTAAAGATTACACAACTTTTTTTAGTTGGCGCTTCACTGGTGCTGCAGCCTTCTCCCTGGTTTAGGAAGTGGGGTTCTCAGTAATGTCCAGCGAAACTTGCTTCATTGGACATCTGCCTACATTTGTTGTCCTCAATTTATACCTGTTATAACAACCTTAAATATTAATATTTCACATTTAAAACTGTTTGTTCTAGAAACATATAATCCAAGTAGGAAAAAGTCTTACTGTGAAAACCAAAAATCTGTGTACAAATTGGCAAACAACAAAGTTATATGCAACTATTTATATATAAATGCAGACAATGCCTCAGGCGTTTTTTTGTACAATGTATAATAATGGCTAATGGCTAAAGCTACTGAGCTTGAGTTTGGTATACTTGACTTGCAGATGCTGTGAGTACTGTTGTGCCTGCTGTAGATTGTGAATGGACCGTTTTCCTCCCTCAGAGATAGGATCGTGGCTAAGGTGGAATCTTGGAACCTTCATGACCGATTACCAACACTATGTTATGTACTAGTATGAATGCAGCATTGCGGAGCTAAGAGTAAACCACAGCAACCTCCCTGAACAGGATCCAGTAACTATTACAGTGGCAGTCCATGAGAGAGTCACAAGCATGAAGAGTTGGACAGCACCAGGCCCTGACACGATTCACACCTACTGGCTAAAGAAGAATCAGCTACTATACCTGGAATGGCTAACTTATGGTCGAATAGTCCTGATTCCCAAGGATCCTTAGACGCAACCGGTCCAATTCAATTACCAGTCCATAAACTGCCTTGGTACCACATGGAAGCTCCTGTCAGGCATCATAGCGGCTAAAATGAATGGGATCGTGGCTTAATACATGAGCGGGGCACAGAATGGAATTGACAAGAATGCCAGATTGACAAAACACCAGCTACTGGTAGACAGAACAGTCCCCCGAGACTGCATGGCCTGGATTGACTACAAAAAGGCCCATGACTCAATATCTGACACATGGATCCTGGTATGCTCAGAACTGTACAAGATCAATAGGGCCCTAAGAGCCTTCATCAGGTATTCAATGGGGATGTGGCAAACTACACTGGAGGCTTACTTTAAGCCAATTGCAATAGTCACTATCAAGTGTACGATTTACCAAGGAGATGCTCTGTTCCCACTGTTGTCTTTCATAGGCCTGAACCTCCTCAGTGAGATCATTGACAAGACTGGCTACTGATACCGACTAAGGAATGGAGCAATCATCAGCCACCTCCTGTACATGGATGACATCAAGCTGTATGCCAAGAGTGAACAAGACATTGATTCACTGATTCACACCACTAGAATCTACAGCAACGTAATCGGAATGTCATTTAGAATAGAGAAGTGTAGTTGGATGGTAACTAAGACAGGGAAGGTAGGCAGAACTGAGGGGATCAAACTACCAGAATGTAACATTACAGACAAGGACAGCTACAAGTATCTGGGAATCCCACAGACAAATAGGAATCAGAGGCCGCTAGGAAACCCGCTACAACTGAATACCTGCAGAGAGTAAGGCAAGTCCCGAACAGTCAGCTGAACGGTAAGAACAAAATCCAGGCAATCAACACCTACACCCTGGCGGTGATCAGATACCCTGCTGAGATAATAAGCTGGCCAAAGAAGGATATAGACGCTGCTGACATCAAGACAAGGAAGCTCCCTGACACTCTGTAGGACTTCAAGATAGAGACAGACAAGTGGCAGACAAGAACAGGAAGATGGCCGTCGTAGCTATACCGAGTAATGCTGCAACTGTCATGATATATTATTGATATATATTCATATAGTACTTTTCTATTATTATTTAGAGCTAAAAGCACTTTAGAGTGCAAGTTACATTTTAACGATACAGTGCTTTATTGTATACATTTCAAGCATTTTAGCAAACTGCACAGAAAGACTTTAGCTGGGGCAACACTACTAAGCACTATGCCAACCAACTATGCAACTATTCTGCCCATGTTACTTTATGATTTTAGGCTTTTTTAAAATCGCTGATTCATTGAAATCCCACTATTTTGAGTTGAAATGTTTAAAGAAAATGAAGAAAACACACTGTCAAAAGTGGAACATTAGAGAGGGAATAAGAGTGACAAGGAGGAGCTTCAAAGAGAAAAGGATAGACAAAATGAAAGGCTGTTGCCCTTTCTCTCTCTTTAATTATATTTTTCTCTTTCATTGCCAACAAATTCAGCTGTGCAGGAGGTATAGGGAGACTGATGGCTTTCTTATCTCTACTTTACACACCTAAATAAAGCAGACTGGTAAAAGACACGTATATAAACACAAACATAAATACTTTTACACACAGACACACACACACAGTTAATTCCTTTTAGGTATGATTAATTAGATCCATTTAACCTGAGTGTAGCAAAAAGAAGAAAAAAAAAGAAGAAAAAAGCTGCATGGATTGGACTGGCTCCCAGCAGAAAACACACATGCAAAAACAATCGCCAAATCAGCAGTGCGGGCGTCCAGAAATGGCCTCTTTATTTTTTTTATCTGTTGTCTGAGGAAGGTGACCTGTTGATGGGTACTGTTGCTGGGACTAAGGATGGCCACTTCCTGTCATCATAGCTGCAGTTTCTAGTGAGAATAAAATCTAATAGAAGTCTAAGTAAAATAAAAAGTAAAATAGAACAAAGATAGTTGTCACGGCGTGAGCCGTATGGAGCAGACCCAAAACATATTCAGCACAGACACAAGGTGTACGTGGCAAAAATGTATTACAGCGAGTGAAAAAATGTGAATTCACACTAGTGTGGAGTTCAGGGGCTATATACAGGTGACGTGATATAGTGACTAAGTGCAGGCAGTGATAATAATGACAATGTGGGAATAAACTACACAACAACACTAGCGACAGAGGTAATATGTACAAAGTAGAGGGCAGAAATACATACTATAAGCTGGAATTACTATGGAGGGCACTTGGCTGAGAAGAAGGCTGAATATACTGCTATGATGATAATTTCGCAAAGACTGTGACTGTGACAGGTGCTGGGATAGTATAACTGTGAACACTATGAAATGAGGGCTGTGAGAGCTCAAAAGCATGAACGTAGGAGTCCAGAATCCAATGAGAGTTGAGAGTAACTGGGCCTCTGCAATCACAGGAGAGGACAGTTACATAGAGCCAGGCGCTGTATAAATAAAAGTGAATTGAATTTCATGGAGTTTGTATGTTGTTCTGTGCCTGCCTCTGTTTCCTCTGGATGCTCCAGCTTCCCCCCACAGTCCAATAATGTGTATGTTAACTGGTGATTCAAAAAAGGCTACTTGCTAATGTTGATACTTTTCTATGAATGGGGGCTAGGTGATGATTTGAAAGCCAATGACCTCAGATGATGATCATTTTGGTTAAGTTTGTTTTAGGCTTGGATGGAAGCTGTTAGCACAGTAAAGATTGTGGGGTCCTGTGCAAAGTGTGGAAAACACAGTATTGATCTAAATTGCAATTTGTGATGATTTTGTATATAACCCTGAAAAGGTTTGAATGCTCCTCTGGTGAAATTCACATTTGTAGCAATATGAGTGTGAATCCAATGCAGACCTGTCTTCACCTCTTTAACCTGAATGTTGCGTAGTGATGGCGAGGTGACCTTAAGCAAATGTTTTGTGTTCAAGCATGAAGCCCGGAAAACCACCAGCCACTTTCATTTGCATGTGTGTGCATTTTCAGTTGCATGCAATTACTTCATTGTGCTTTTCAAAGCATAAGGAGCTTATAAAACAAAAGGCAAATGTGTTTATACAGTATTTTCTACAGACATGTTTCAGCACTTTAAAAGCTTAACACCCTTCACTATCCCAACAGGGTCCAGATACAGGCATGTCATTAGTATACCCACATGGAATAAAAGACATTTGCAAAATAATTCAATATCACAAGAAAAAAACATCATTCATGTAGTGTTAATAATTTAGTATTAATGAGTCTATATTAACTTAGAAAGCCATCCATCCACCTGTTATCCAGGTATGGGTCACAGAGGCAGCAGTCTAAGCAGAGATGCTCAGAGTACCCTCACACCAGCCACCTCTCTTAGCTCATCTGGGAGAACACCAAGTTGTTCCCAAGTCAGGATTAGAGAAATATAGAAATATAATCTCAGCAGTAACTCCTGGGTCTGCCCCTGGGTCTAATCCTGGTAGCACATGTCCAAAACACCTCACCTCCTCCTAGGTGAGGTGTTTTGCACCTTGGCCCCTCCTTGCCAACTTGTGCAACTTAATAAGATACATAAACCACCTTAACTGGCTTCTGTCAATGGGGAGGTGCGGTGGCTCTATTTTCAAGTCCAAGCTCCTCACCCTATCTCTGAGAGAGAGTCAAGCCACCTTCAAGGGAAACTCATTTTCAGTTGTATCCTCAACCTCATTCTTGAAGTCACTGCCCAGAGCTCATGACAAGTGATGGCTGGAACATAGATTGACTAATAAATCAACAGCTTTGTTTTTATGCTCAACTCAACACAACAGATCAGTAGAGTGTCCCTATCACTGTTTATGCAGCCCCAATCCATCTGATTATCTCATGCTCCACTTTCCCCTCACTCATGAATAAGACAAACTTAAACTCCTCCACCTACAGCAGCAACTCGTCCCAGTATGAAAATGGGCATTCCATCCTTTTCTTGCTGAGTAAGATCCACCTGATCCAACTGACCATCAGGTGGTGATTAATTGATCAGTTCTGCTCCTATCTTAACCCAACTGTCCAAGTAATACAGCTCAGATCTGATGATATGACAATGACATTCCTCAACCTGCGACCTATGGTGTCCTGGTGCAATGTGCACTGGAAACTGGTGAATTTTCTCAATGCCTTTAGGCAACCCCGACAATATATAGTTGGTATGTCTCTACTTGTGCACCAGCTGAGGCATCTTTCCCACCAGAGAACTGACACTCCATGCACTACAAGCTGGTATTGGAAGCTGGGAATTGTAGTGCCATGACATTTGCCCCTGTCACTATCATTGCCCCTGCTCCTCCTGTGGGGTAGTGAGCAAAGGGGAGGGGAGCGAAGAGTTGGCTTGACTTCTGGCTCTAAGATATTATCCTGGTAACCCAGCCTATTAAATTCAATTCAATTTCAATTCAATTCAATTTTATTTATATAGCGCCAAATCACAACAACAGTCACCTCAAGGCACTTTACATTGTAAGGTAGACCCTACAATAATACATACAGTGAAAAACCCAACAATCATATGAC
>VOQK01040725.1:0-11881 GCA_015052645.1 Benitochromis conjunctus
GAGATAGGATGCTTCTAATTTTAGAGATATTACACGAATGCAAGAAAGCAGTCCTACATATTTGTTTAATATGTGCATTGAAGGACGTATCCTAGTAAAATATGATCCCAGGTTTTCTGACAGTGTTACTGGAGGCCGAGGTAATGCCATCCAGAGGAAGTATGTGTTTAGATACCATATTTCTAAGATTTTTAGGGCTGAGTACAATAACCTGTTTAATCTGAATTTAGAAAAAGTAACGTAGATGTCATCCAGGCCATTAAAATCCGCCTGTAATTTAACAAATTAATTTGTGTTATCTGGTTTCATGGATAGGTAAAGCTGGGTCTCATCTGCATAGCAATGAAAATGTATGCTATGCCTTCTAATGTAAACACATGAACCTGCAGAACTCCATAATGAACCTTAGTGTGTTTAGCTACGTTTCACATGTCAAACTAACAACCACAACACGAAGTTTCAACTTGTGGATGCTGAAAGGTCTCAATTAAAGGGTCAAGTCCAAAAACTGCAGCAAACGTGGGATCCTTCATTTTTTATGGACAGGAGCAAAAACTTCCAGTCAACAAATATGCTCCGATCACAGTGTTTCAGTTTCATTCACAGACAAAATGTTTCAGGTTCCTTTTTGTTTGTTTCTTTATCAGAATTAACAACAAGAAAACATCAACAGTTGAATAAGTGGTCTAACTGATACAATGAGTAGACTGAAGCCTAAGAAGTGCCAAACATCAGGCCCATAAGCCAGAAACGACCTGTCCAGTCTGACCAACCACATCCTTTACAGTGTAAACTTTTCAAAGTGTTTTTCACCTGGAAGCAGGAGAGTGGACGAAGTCCTGAGAGCCAGTGTGACTGTCAGTGTTTGAGCCTAGCAAAGACTCGTAGCCAGTCAGCTGATGAGCTGCATCTCTGTGTTTCTTTGCTTTGCAGCAACAGGCTGAGTGAACATGGACACACTGAGATGAACTGCGTCACACATAAAGAAAGGGAACAATTAAAAGGTTTCTCCATTTTTATGCATAAAGAAACACTGATTGGGATCAAACTGTGAGAATGTGGCCCATAAACAGTAAAATGTAACTGCCTGAATAAATAAATAGAAAAACAAATGCAGATAACTCTAAAGTAGCACGGTGTGCGACCAATCGTGCTCTCTGGCGTGCACAGTAACACTAAGCAGACTGGTTTCTGTCAAGGTTTCCGGAAAGCTGCTCAGGTGAGGAGGACGAGACCGAAGTGACCTCTTCTGAAATGAATCAAATTTAAATAAGGCTTTTCATAGGCCCATTTCTATCTGTACACGTATGTTGCATATGTCTCTATGTTGAAATCTGTAGTAGTAGAGTGTGTGTAGGTTTTTCTGTTCCTGTGTGTGTGGCGGGACAGTAAGCAGGCTGTTGCTCACACACTCTTGGGAAGTAAATAAACTGAAACAGCTTGAGGCCATTTTTTGGATTTCCAATCATCATTCTGTCCTGCAGATCGACCATGCTGCAGTCCAGGCTGCTCCATCAAGGACTCTCAGTTCCTCTGCAGACGTTTCTCTGCCGGGCAGTGCTTAGCTGGGTGAAGATGCAGAGGTTGGTTCTGTTATTTTTAACAGTTTGCATCAAGAGGACAAAGAAGGAGGACCGTTTCTTCTTATTTCTCAGCTGTTTAGGAGTAAAACAGCATCTCTCTGTGACGGGGAAGGCTGCCAGACTTTACTTCTCTCAGTACCCTTCCAGCGTACAGCATGATCTTTAGTTACATAAAAAGGAAAATCAATAAAACACACACACACACACACACACGCACACACACACACACACACACACACACACGCATACATTCCTTCATGCAAACCTTTGAGTGGAGTCTCAAGGCAAGATTGTTTCATAAAAACATAAATCCTACATTCATATTCACCGCTGTGTGTTCGCTCTCTCTCCATCTGCTCCACGTTTTGTGGCTCAAATAAAATTAATTTCTTCAGTTTTTTGTGTGTGTGTTTCGTTTGCTGGTCATAATTTCTTCAGTCGTCTCCTAAATCTTGATCAGTTTGTACAAACATGCAGCATTTTTTCAGCGTTGAAGCTCGGCCGGGTGCAATCATTCGTCATCAGCCGCTGAATCAGGTGATGTCAGATTTAAATCCTGATTTAGTTTCATTTTTTTATATCACGTTTATTGTTTTTTGTGTTTCCTTTTTCAAAATTCAATATAAAGATAAACTAAACCTAACTAAACTTTATCAGGTCGAGAGTACAGAGTGCTAAGTTAGCTATCCAGCAGCTCCTTAGAGCTTATCAGGGGACCACAGAGATACAGACGCTAAGCACCAACATAGACAACCCTCCACTGAATAAGAGAAAAGCTGCCTGTCCTGTAGCCACAACTTGACCACATGTTGATGGTTCTCAGTGTCATTTTGATGTTAGCGCATGCTGGCTAATGCTAACAGGATGCCAAGCCAGCTGAAGAGGGTCCTGGCTCCGAGCTTGTGTTGGACTGTTTGAAAGTGTTGTGTGATAAGGTGAGCGAGGCAAGGCGCTAATAGAAAACCAATTACTGCAGCTGTGCTAGATTCCAACTGACCTGTAACAATGCCATCCGCTGTGTTGTGCAGTTGTGCACACTTTGAATTTTTGGTTTTCCATTTTGAGCCAAAGGAGTCTACGGAGGAAGCCCCAGAGTGTGAACCGTCCTCTTCCTCTTCCATCTTCAGCCAACCATCTCCACCACTC
Organism: Benitochromis conjunctus; assembly: GCA_015052645.1. Classification (NCBI taxonomy): domain Eukaryota; kingdom Metazoa; phylum Chordata; class Actinopteri; order Cichliformes; family Cichlidae; genus Benitochromis; species Benitochromis conjunctus. Next base: position 2,730 of record VOQK01040725.1, read on the forward strand.
CCTCTGCAACTCAGTGGGTGTAAAATGTGCTGTGTGCTCGACTTTTAAAGCATGTGAGACTGAAAGTGTTTGATCAGCTGACCTTGTTGTGATGCAAGACAGGAACCAGCTGGTCCAATGAGTTGCCTGAATACTTCAGAAAGTAAAAGTCTTTATGGTTTAGAGATTCCAACAACCACAGAGGAAAGGCGGACTCTCTCAGAAATGTAGGAGATGCAATTTCATCTGAATATGTGTGAAAATGGTCGTGAAGAGGGAAGACGAACCAGAAGAGGGCACGAGAGAGGGAGAGCCGGGTTCTTTTCCTGCCTTCACACTGTTGGCATCGAACGTCCTTAAAAACTTTCAGAAAGTTAATGCAAAGTTTTGTGTCGGCCGAATTTCGAGGCTATTCGAGCGCTTGACAACCAGCTCTTAAGTTGAGTTTGGAGTAGAGGGTGCATGTATTAAAAGGACACACCTGACGTTACGCTGCAGATGGAACAGCATGACATTTCATCCTGGTCAGACTCAGGGGAAGTTTCTCTCTTCTCGCCTGGACGTTTCACGTTCCCAGAGCTCAGAAAGAGCAGCTTTGAGCTCAGTGAGAGAAGGAAACCCTGCTGCCTGCTTAAATCAAGCCACAATTCTTCATGCACATCCAAAACACTGATTTGCACTTAACACTCTTTCCTTACTTCCTCTCAAAACTCACAAATCTGCTCCTGCACGCTCCAAATCTGGACTCTCGCGCCGGTTTGTGATTGCTTTTTGTGTTGTTCTCTTCCAGTGGCTTCCATGCTCCAGTGTGCGGTAGTCACAGCTAACATCCAGACACACTCAGCATGAGGAAGCTAACACACACACGCACAGAGGATGGGTTTTCCCGCTCAGTTCATGAATGTGTAAGGCCCTATGAGCCTGGGGGGGGACTCAGCAGCAGCTTGCATCACTTCACACACCGACTGATCAACATAAGAAATGGGTCAGCGGGGTGGGGTAGAGGGGGGTCTTTGGAGGAGGGAGGGGAGGGGTTTTGTCAGGGAAATGGTGCTCTCGGTTTCACAGGAGCTTGGCGAATGTTTTACAGTAGGAGCTCTGCAGGGAGGATGGAGGAAGGGCGTCAGGGTCAGCTGCTCCATCAGTGGTCATGCTGGAACGGGCTTCTTCAGACTGAACAGATAAGGAGCCAGTAATTATAAAAACAGGAAATCGTACCAAACGGCAACTATGAAGAACTATAAGATCTCCTGCAGCAGAGCGGCAGAGCATGTGGCTGCTGGAAAAGCTCCTGGGTGTTTGACTTGTATGTGAACATACCACATATATAACAAAATGACCCAGCACCAGGAGGTTTGTGTTGTAAGGATAATCGAACCGCTCGTTGCTACAGCTTCACTAAAGAGCGTGGGATGCAACTGCTACACGTTGTTTTTCTGTGTGAATGCGGTCATCGTGCAGGGAGACCCCCACACACCTACAGCTTTTCAGGAACAGACACAGGCTGAATGAAAGACGGTGTGGCCGATCAGCCCCGGTGGGAGCAGCAGTGACGGCATCATCAGCCCAAAGCCAATCAAGGAGGCGGCTTGCCTTTCACATGCACGCAGCAGCCTGGATAATCATCTGTCAATCACTGACAGGAAGTCTGAATGGAAGCGCAGGGGGTCTACACACAAGGCAGGCGTGCATTAACTCCTTGATTGCTGCTTTTAATCAATCAGTCAATCAATCAATCAGCTTCCAGCAGGTACAGGAAGCAGAATGGACTGCATTGTGCTGTATGGAAATGTGTGCATGAGCACCGTGTGATGCTATCCAAAACACCTGAGGAGCAATTGGACCTGTCCGTGTACACACACACACACACACACACACACAGTGAGATTTAGTGACAATAAGCACTAATCAGCAGAACTCTCCCTCCTTAAATCATTACAGGCGAGCTTCCATCAGAGGGATTATTGTCCATTCATGGCTGCACATAGAGCTGCATTCCTTCTCCCACAGCTAAGCCTCACTGTAATCCCATCCACGGAGCTGTTAGCAGGAGAACCCACACACACACTCCTATGTGCACACACATACATACATTAAACCCATAGTTGGCAATTTAGCTGTGAAGATTAACTCCCGACGTCAGATTATAGACAAACAGAAGCAGTACTGCATATGATGGATGCGAGCGTATGTGTCCTGTATGCACGCCCCGCCTCTCCGTGTGGACTCGTACACGTCCAGATTATTAGTGGCTGCACGGATGATAAAATCTTAATGTGATCGATTAACAGATCGATTAGAAAGTATGAAGTTTAATAAAAGAAATAAAAATACACCAATGAACACACACAATAGAATCTCCGTCGTTCCTTCTTCCTGAGACAAACACACCGAGACCAACACTGACCGAAGCTGCACTAGTTCTCAAACACCGGTGATGCCACACCTGTCAATAACTAGAAAACCAGTTATACTTATTAATATATTACATGTGAAAAACAGGTTTGATTCCAGGATTCAACAAAAGCAGCAGCAACAACACGAAAGCTACTTTCAGCTAATCAGGATATCTTTCCATTATCTGGATTTATTTATCCTAACACTGATGATCAGGATAAGCAGTCACACAAAGCCTGTTATCAAGTCCCTGAGTTAACCTGAAGCTGCCTGATCTAGGAATATATAAAAAGGACCAATCACGCCGATTATTGTACAAGTATCTGAAACAGAGAACACAGAATGAAGGTAGCACACAGATAAAGCACTGTGCAGTAGTTCAGTGTTTACAACAGTGATGGATGTGTGAGCACTTTAAACATTTTGGACAGTAAAACTGGAAATGAGCAAAGATATTAATCAAGTTTATTTGACAGCAGGAAATAAAGCTGGCAAAAATAAGGAATAAAGCTGCATGTAAGAATGTATCACTGATGCTCGTTCAAGAAACACAAACTATTAACACTCTTAGGTCCTCATATTCCCATCGGAACGTTATCTACAAATACATGAGGAGATGCAGGTGCTGTAAATATAAAAGAATAAAAGATTAGGATACTGTTAGCAGGACAATAACTATAACTACCAAAACGTGCTGCTCGGGTGAATCCTCCTTTAGCTATGCTGCAGTGGGTGTAGGCTGCTGGGGGATTCCCATGATGCATTGAGGCTTTCTTCTTCACTCACTGTGTGTTTATACACCTCTCTGTCCCTTTTCCACAGCGTGTCTTTGTCCTGTCTTCTCCCTGAGCTATCTTTTCAATTAATTGTATTAATTATTATAAATATATTTTTATATCTTTTATTATAAATATCTTTTCAATTAATTTTATTAATTGAAAAGATATCAGATATCATTCATGAGTGTAACCTGGCGTGGGCCAAAGCTAGGACAACAGGCTCTCCCACTGATTGGCTTCTTTTCAGACAACTAAGAAACAAATGTACTTGGTTCATTAAGAAAGCTAAATCAGAAGACTATTTGTTGGTCACCACTGAGAACCTAAATAATCCACAGAAGTTCTGGAAAACCATGAAGTCTCTTTCAAGTGAGTAAAAGCTCCCACGCTCTACACGCCTATGTTTTTAAGGATTCTGTTCCTGGTTATGATAGGAAGGAGATTATGAATTGCTTTAACAAGCACTTTATATCTTCTGGCTCTTTGTTTGACTCTCTGAGTAAAATCGTGTAAAATCCTGCACAAACCTTCAGGTGTGCACTGGTCAGCCATTTAACTTTGTTCCTTTCTCTGTGCAGGAAGTCTGTAAAGCTCTTAAAGTGTTAGATCATAGAAAATCTTCAGGATCCGACTTAATAGATCCTTACTTCTTGAAACTGGCAGCTGATTTTGTGGCAGAGCCTCTCACAACTCTTTTCAACCTCACACTGGATATGAATAAAATTCCCTCAGTATGGAAATCAGCTTTTGTTGTCCCTCTATTGACCCAGCAGTTTTATTTCATTATAGACCAATATCTAATCTGTCTGTGCTGGCCAAGGTTCTTCAAGCTCTTGTGTGTGAGCAGTTAAAGGAGTTTTTACACACCAATGCTATTTTATCTGAATATCAATCAGGCTTTAGGAAAACTCATAGTGACCTCAGTAATACATCTCAGTCCATTAAATCTGACGGTCTATGTTCTGAATTAGTGCCACAGGGCTCTGTATTAGGTCCCCTTCTATTTATCATTAATTACATCAGCATTCATTACTTCAGCTTAAACTTGTTCTCAAAGCAGACAAATCAAAGCTCATGTTGTTTTCTAAACCAAGTAAGTGGGCCCAAACGATTCCTTCAGTCACCACTCCTGAGGGTAATAAAGTAGAGTTGGTTCACACGTCTAAATATCTGGGTATGGTGATTGATGACTCGCTCACCTTTAAACCACATGTAGAGAAACTTGTGAAGAAACTGAAGTTAAAACTGAGATTTTATTTTCTAAATAAGTTGTTTTTCTTTTACTACAAAGAAGTGACTTGTTGTGCTGGATTATGGAGATATTGTGGATATGAATGCTTCTGCTCAGTGTCTTTGAATGGTTGACACTGTGTGTCATGCAGTTTCACCACTAACCTTGAATGTCAGACTCACCACTGTGAGTTATACTCTCAGGTAGGACGGCCTGCTTTGGCCAGTCGGAGGAACTCTCATTTATACAGTTTTATATTTAAAGCAATGCTGGGATTGTTGCCTTCCTGTATATGTTCCCTGCCTGCAGTGAAACATGCTGCTCGTTATTCTCTTCGTCCGCGAGGTTACTCGATGCTTTCTTTTCCATTTGCCTGAACTGAACTTGGCAGGAGAGCTTTTGTCCATTTAGCACCATCGAGCTGCAGAACGACTGGAAAACAACAGAATTCATTTCATTTAGTGCTTTTAAATCAAAACTAAGAATCGTTGAGGAAGTCCATAACATGCAACGGTTCCAGTTAGACTGTTTGTCATTTTAACTGAATTGAATTTTAATTGTTTTTATTTTTGCGTGTGTGTTGTTGCTGCCTGTGTTTTATTGTCTAATTTTTGTAACTGCTGCTTCCTATCTTGGCCAGGCCAAATTCTCCAAGCACACAAGCACTCCAAAGAAACAAGGATAATTAGTGAACCAAAGACTTCCTACACCTACTTAACCGGTCGCTTCTTAAAAGTCCCAGGGCAAGAGGATACAAAAGGAGTGCTTATGAAAAATGCATCCGGGAGACCCTCTTATCTTTCATTAGGATTGCTTTGTTTTGTTCTGCTAGCCACCCCTGTTATTACGCTTCCTCTCCAGCCCCACGCTAATGACTCATTCTGCTCTTTCACAAAGTATTCCCGCTAAGACAACAGCCAGCCGTCCTACTCGCACACAGTCGTGTGTGTATAATCTTCAGATGATATCACCGAATGATTTCTGGAGCTCATCAGCTTGACAACGAGATGTCGAGCACAGACGTTCACCGGCGAGACACTGTGACAAAAGCCATTATAACGCAAATGTGTACAGTGTGTCTCTGGGTGCAGCGGGTGGTGCTCAGAGTCAGAATGAAACCAGGCAGGAGACACTTTGGTGGAGGAGAAACAATCATTCAGAGCATTTCACGGCAGGGAGAAGAATATGAGCGAGCGGCGGCCTCATGCTGCGTAGGTGTCATGATGCGATATGCACACCCTCTCCATTCATTCGAGGCTGTGAAAGCATGCGGCTCGGTGATAACATTTTACCCGACGAGATCTGTGCGCAATCTGACGCCTCCCCACCACCACCGCCGCCACCAGCACCACCACCACTCCCTCCAGTTTGCCTGTTCTGGGGAATGAAAGCGTGAGATATGCAGTGGCTCTCATTCAGCAGCCTGAGCCAATTTACCCACTAATCTGTGCCACCGTTGGCCCTTTGCTGTCTTTGCGTGGGGGAGAGAGAGCAGGCTTTGTCTGCTGTATTTAACCCTGAGCGCTGTTGCGTTGGCTTCTCCTGAGTTTCACTGGTAATGCAAATCGTCCTCGGCCACGCTGACAGAAAAATTACCAAAATCTCCTTCTGCAAAAGGCTGAAGGGCTGCAGACGTTGTTTTCTGTGTGTGTTCATGTTTTATGTGCATGTTTATTTTTACACCAACAAATACATTCAGTCGAAATTGTTTACTTTATGATCGAGACGTGAACAAGAGCTATTCAATGTCGTTACCCTGCTTGGTGCACAGGTACGATAGAGGGACATCTGCAAAGAGCTGAGGGGTTCAAAAACCCAGATTGAGTGGACGTTGCTGCAGTGGCACACTCATCGGTTTCTGTGGACTCAAGTGGAAATTAGAGGAACCGCAGCATGTGCAGAGGAGGGAGAGTGGCTGTAGTGGACAAAAGCTGCCAGGCAGAAGGAAAAGAGGCCCGGTCTCCGGAAAGATTGATGGATGTAGTGAAGGAGGACGTGCAGACGGTTGGAGCGACAGAGGAGGATGCTGGGATACGGTGAGATGGAGACAGATGATCCGCTGTGATGACCTCTAAAGAAGAAAGAAGAACACTGCAAAAACTCAAAATCTTACCAAGTACGTTTGTCTTATTTCTAGTCAAATAATCTCATCACACAATCAGCTGCAGAGTAACATCTCACTGAGATACAGGAACTTGTTTTATTTCAAGCAGAAATATCTTGTATTAAGTGCAAAAATCTGCCAATGGAACAAGTGAAAATCCTCCAGTTTCAAGATTCACTGTCTAAAAACAAGTTCCTGTATCTCACTGATGTTACTCTGCAGCTGATTGTGTCTTATTTTAAGTTTTCTGCTGTGTGCCAGTATCATCATGTCTGGGGGTGCTTCACATTGGCATGGATGGTGCTTATAGAAAACTCTTCTAAAGCTGGAGTGAGGTTTGAAAAGTCGACGACCCGAAGCAACCTGCTGACACCTGACACCCCGAGTCTCTGACATTCCTTGAGTGGCCCAGTAGTAACTCAGGAAAGACCTGAGGACAGAAGCTCGTGGACAACATCTGGATCTGCTGGAAGAGATGCAAACCCTGCAGAGGTTTACTCAGGACGACTCAAGGCTTCACTGGCTACCAACGAAGCTCCCACAAAGCATTCAGTTATGATAATTCTGTATAATGTGATAATTCTTTAACAAAAAATCATTTACACCACAAGGCCTCTAACGGCCGATGATGAAACAGTGTGATGAGTCTAATTTACCTGAAATAAACTCTCTGCTGCGTCCTGGAAGAGCTCACCACTCTCTCAAATGGCTGATTAGTATTTTCGGTGCATATATGATAATTAGTTTTTTCATATTTTGTCCTTTTCATATTTACTTTAAAAGGTCAGAGAGCATTAATTACTTGGTGGCCTATTCAGTCAAAAGTTAGTTGAAAAAAGCAACGCACCTGTCTGAATGATTTCTGTTCTTTGTCCTTGGTGTTCGTGCTGCTTCCTCTGTATGTTCAGGAAAATATTATCAGCGCTTATGGAGAAAAAAGAAGAAGCAAAAATTACAACTAAAACGGAAACACATTAACTACATTTCTGCCTTTTTAAATTTAATTTACAGGCTATTTCCTCTGACTGTGATTCATATATTCATGTTTTTCGGTTTCATGTAATTATTCGATTTGATTTTTCTGACCATCTTTTATAATCGTGGTAAAAACAAAACACACTCTCTTTGAATTGAAAGTTTTTATATGTCAGGACATAATAAAGATACTCTGGTCTTAAAATGAGGTAAATTCAACCTCAGATGAACTACAAAATAGGACATTTACACCATCTTATTATTTATTTAACGACACAGATAAAATGCAGATGCAGAATATGAAAAACTAAGTGCTCTGTTATTGCTGTCAGGGGCAAACCAGTGTTGGCTTTTACCTGCTGCAGGTCCAAAAACACACTGTCCACTGTCGCTCTGGTTTCTTCTCCAGAAAATAATAAAAACTCAACATGGAACCAAAAAGCTGTTTCAGTCAACCCACGAAACGAGTCATTCACTGCACTCGTTACACACCTGGTACGTAAAATTACTACCAATATTTTGTTGCCATTATTTTTTTCAGATCAAAATGTTTTGCATGCAAATAAACAGACCTGACCAATCAGACCACTCCGTTTGGCAACAAGCGTGCTCATAGTGTGCTCAGGTGTGGCCCCGCCCACAGCTTCATGTCTGCGATCAAACCAGGAAAGCGAATCAGTTTCTTCCTTTGCTTGTTTAGAAACATCAGGACCACGTCTACTTCATGTTTTATATACGTTACACAAAACATGGGCATCCAAAAAAGCTGGTGTGTCAATTTTGCGATTAAAGTCGAAACTTTGAGATTAAACTTTTGAATTTTTTCGAAATTTTGAGATTAAACTTTTGAGATTAAACTTTTGAGATTAAACTCGAAATAGTTTTGAGAATAAAAGTAGACGTGGAGATTACAGATGTCATGCACCCTCAACAAAATGCCTCATGTAGACGAGTGAACCAAACTGATCATACAACATCCATCCTCTTTACTGCACGAGGGCGTAACCATCGGTAACCATGCGTCTGTCCACTGCCAGACGTTTCCTTTTCTACAAATCAGGCCAACTCTTCCAAGTTTGTGCATTTTTCCTTACGTCCTTATAGTCATCACCACACTGTGTTTATGAGCGAAAAGACAAATCAGTCCTAGTAACTAAAACAGATTCTGGAGTATAATTTCACTACACCATGCATCTTGAAGCAGGTATCCGGCCTGTAAGTGATGACGTATGAGCCCTGCTTCTGGGTCCAAACCACTCTGTGTTTATTAAGGCTGTTGTGTTTTTAACATGTTATCTTCTATTTAATCTGAACAAGCCCCTACCTGTGTGCTTGAAACAAAGCTCCACTTTCATCATGCCAATCTAATGAGATCCATCAAACATGTAAATGCAGCAGCAGACGGACACACCGGATCTTTGAGCGCTCCGCCTGCCGTCCTATCATGAGTCAGTGTCGGCTCACCACAGAGAAGAGGACCGAACCAGTTACATGGTCAGCAAGCTCCTTTCAGTCAACACGAGCAACGTTTGGAGGCAACTGCAGGTTACCACAGTCACAGTGTGTGTGTGTGTGTGTGTGTGGAGATAGAGACAGAGGGCAGATGCCGGCCTGGTATGTCTCCGCTGATACACTCTCCGTCTGGCATAATAAAGACCATGTGGAGTCAGACAAACTGTGACCGCTG
>VOQK01040727.1:0-10542 GCA_015052645.1 Benitochromis conjunctus
TCCCCCTAAGAAGGATTGGGGGATAAGAGGAGGGGTAGGACAAGGTTTGGGTGGTATGCAAGAATTTTTTCTTGTCTTTTTTTTTTCTTCTTCTTCTTTTTTTCCTCATTTGTTTTGTATTTGCTTATACATTTGTTGATTAAAAAGGAGATGTTTCGCTATGGAATCTTCATTTATTATACCACTTTGATCAGACACGCGGGAGTGTCACGTTACACACAGCAGCTTTAATATGTCTTCCACTTTTGATACAGCAGGCCTGTGTCCAATCACAGAGATCTTCTCCTGCGACCTCTGACCTTTAGTCCTGTGAGTAGAGAAAGAGAAAGGCATTGGTTTCAGCAGAGGGAGGGGTGCAGGCGGGTTGTCTCTAACTGCAGACTGCTCAGCACCCCCTATCCCCTTTTTGGAAACCAGCTTCATTCTAAACACTTGAAAATCCTCCACATCTGCAAGCAATTAGGTTTCACTACTTGCTCTGGATGAGAAATACACACATACATTCACAAGCTCAAATCACAAACACAAACACAGCTAAGCTAATAATATTCAGGATCATACATTGAAAAATACACTTTAGAAATGCAGGTACAAACATAGATATATCCTTTGAGCACACATGTAAGCCAGTTGGACACAAATCTATGTGACTGACTTACATGCAGGCCAGTTAGTAAATGTCCCTACTAGAGCTGCACGATATTGGCCGAAAATGATTGTCATGATTATTTTGTTGAGTAACGAGATCATGGTTTTTGGTCACCATTATTAATTGATCTTAGTGACAGATAATATTGTGCTGCACTGTAATGTAAACAGAATACCATTTTTATATCTGTAAAAAAAACAACTGGTCCTTCTTAATCGCCTAAATTTCTCTTAGAAGAAAATAAATAAATAAATAAATAAATAGTCTAAACCAAATAACCTGTAGCAAAGCGGTTAGCCACTGTGAGACCCCCCCCCCCGCAGGTTGACTTTTTTCACTGAAGCCTTCATGACTCACTGTGTCTTTGGTCAAATGGCGTGTGATTGCGTTGGCGATTTCAGTGCGTCTTTGTGAGCTGCGTGGATACGCTGACACGATGAACATTCTCACTTTTGCGGAGAGCTGGGTTGATGTTGGATAATTCATGTTAGCGGCCATTGCACTGCTTTTCTTTGCCTAGACTTGTGGTGTGTTTTCAGGTGGTTGGCGAAGTTGAGTTGTGCTGTTTCACGGTGCACACACAACTTGATTTCTTCTTGGTTAGTGTCACTTGTGGTAAATCCGAAATATTTCAAAGCAACGGATGAAGATCCTGTACGAGGGACAAGCTGTTCACATTCCGCTGTGCAAGACATGTGATTTGTATTGTTTATCTGTCTTTTAATATATTGTTACCAATCCAGTAACTTAAAGCTTTGCGGGGCAGGGAACCGCTGTGATTGGTGTGTGCAGGCATGTAGTCAAGTGCTGATTCAAGGACTGCTTGATTTGCTTTTGGCTTTGCATTTTAAAAGGCGGGGCATACATTTTAATATTGTTTTTTATAATCATTTTATCTCGGAAGTGCCTCAAATGATGTAGTGGGTAACACATTTAGCAAACAAAAGGTTGGTCAGCTCACAAATTCCCCTTGGGGTTGCATCAGGAAGGGCATCCAGTGTAAAACTTCAAGTAAACATGTGGAGGTATCTGCTGTGGTGATCATTTGTAGCAAGGGAGCAGTAGTACGTTTTGCTTCTTCTTCTGAATGTTCCACATTTTAAATGATTCACATTTTGTATTTATCAGTGGGAGCCTATCCCAAGGTGAGGTACACCCCATACAGGTCGCTAATCTGATGCAGGGCTAACACAGAGAAACAGACGACCATTCAATTTAGAATCACCAATTAACCTAATGCTATTAACTGCAAGTCTTTAGATTGTGGGAGGAAGAAGGAAGGAAGGAAGCATAATATATAAAAACAAAATACACAGGATACCAGCTTGAGGCCTAGAAACCAGTTGGCAACCCTTGGCAATCTTGCTAGGGAAAAATATGCATTCCCCAACAAATTGGCAAGTGGTTGCAAGAGGATGCTGGCGGTTGTTTCAAAAAAATCAATCGATGCTGCACTGAAAACCTCTTTAGCAGTGGTTTGGTCACTAGCACATTACCGCAGCTGCCCATTGTCTGTGTGGAAGTTGTTGAAGTTTAATGCAAAATCCGAAACAGAGGATGTTCACTGTCAAAGTAAAAGTTGTATCTTAAACGTTTTACTCTAGCGATCGATGTTTCACAGGGGGGTCACAGACCGGCCTCCAGGCCTGTGCAACCTGGGCCTAATGTGTATCCTTACGGTGTAACCTGTTAAATTTTGTGTTTGCATCTGAAACCATCCACCTTGATAAAGCAGCAACGCAGAGAAAGCAGGCATTGCAGCGGACATAGACCTAACAGTGCAATTCTCTGTTAGATTCAGTGGAAAAGCCACCAATGAGAACATTTTTGCAGTGTTCTGTAATCTGTGAGAAAGGAGTTACTGTTTTGGTCTTTTGACCCGCGTGATTATATAAAGTAAACTGCATCATAGTTTTAGAAATACAGAGTGAGCCTGTTCTTTGTGAGACTTGGTTACTGAATCATTCCTCAGACTGTCCTCGGTTAAGATGTCCTTTCTGATTTGAACCAGTTACCTTTTAATAGAGTAGACCGGCTTCTGCTCTGCTACCTGTCAGAGTTCTGGGGTTTTTGTCCAAAACTGAGCCAAAAACCTACTCTCCTGACATCTTTATAGCAGTAGCGTGATCACGAAGCACTTCTTGTTCCTTGAACTTATCAGATGAACAAAACACAAACTTGTGGAAAATATTCTACTGCAGTGGAAAAGGTTGCAAAATATATTTTTCTACAAGTTGCCAGCAGAATAGCTCATTCAATTGTATTTCTATATTTCTTGCTTGTTTTCCGATAGTTCATAAACTCTTACTGTTGTTTACAAAATAATATTACATTCACATAAGGATGGAAATGTGTTCTCAATTTGTTTCTGCCAAAGCCACAGATCTGCAACTAATGAGCGAGAGATGAGGAAAAAAAAAACTGCAAAACGTGCAAACGGGAAATACACTGCATTTGAAAAGTAGTGCAACTGTGAAAAGGACTCTGGAGGAGAAACGTCTTTTAGGCACAAAGCAGTGAAAGGGAAAATAAGCATCTGCAACTGTTTTAAAATAGATTCAGAAAATATCACATTTTTTCATGCCTTTTATTAACAATAAACATTGTAATGAGCTGTAAAGGAATACACGTCCTTCTCTTCTTACTAATCCAACTTTTGTTTCACTAAACAGGCTTAGTTATGACTGCTTTGTAGCAGGCAAAACAGAAACATTTCTAGCTGGTTGGCCATTAGAGAGTGGTGGCCTTTGAACATGCCCCACATTAAAAACAATTTAGTTAATTAGCTAACAGCGATCTGTATTCCAGGGGCTAATTTCGTAAGTGCCTGTCAGCTTGATGGTGGCTTTGGCCAAATTGATTACACAGTATGCACTTTTACCTCACTGTTGCAGAAGTTAGTGACTTTGGTGCTGCACCAAAATGTCCAGCGAATGACCAGCAGGTGGGAGAAATGGCACCTTTCATCCCTCTGGACGCTGCTGCTGTCGGTTTTTTTTTTTAATGGTTTGGTGTGAGCCCTGCGACAGACTGGCGACCTGTCCAGGGTGTACCCCGCCTCTCGCCCCAAGACAGCTGGGATAGGCTCCAGCACCCCCCGCGACCCTGAAAAGGATAAGCGGAAGCGAATGGATGGATGGATGGATGGTTTGGTGTGTTCTCTGAAATTCCAAATCTCCCCCCCTTTGAAGATTAGGTGTGCGTTTGATGATGAGTGTGACATGTCACCTTATCAAGATTAAATGGTTAAAGATTCACTGGGATAAGATTGGTGCGATGTGGATAATCATTACATTAATGACGCGCGCTCACATGGAGTGTAATTTAAAAGCAATTATGAGATCGGTAACCTTTTTAATCCAATCATCAGCTAGACTCAGTGCTAGGTGTCATGCTGTATCACCTGAACCTGTGGCAAAAAAGGAAACATGAATAAATTGTTAATCAATCACAGAGAAGGGGTCTACTCTGACAGGTAAGTCAGACAGCGTTAACATATTGATACAGGCACCGACTTTTACCGGGCAGAGTAGGGGGTATGGAACTGATTCTGTAGAAATATTACATTACACACTCCTACCCACATTTTCCTGCTAGTTAAATTCATCATAGCTCGCACCATATTTTCCAAAAAGAATTCCATGCGCCATACATAAATAGTAACACAGATGCACACGCAGGCATGCACACTCAAACACAGGCCTGCAGTTTTGCCACAGGATGCTGTTTTCCAGCTGTTTAAACCACAGCTCAAATTAGCTGCTCAGCCATTGGAAGGAAAGGCAGGCAGGATACCAGTAATTACTGTCTGATTGGTAGAGTGGCTGCAATTAGCAAGTTTAAGTCTTGAAGATTTGCATACATATAAAAAAGCTCAGGGAAGCAAGGTGCAGTTGCAGGAAATACTCTTATATTGCAGCGATCCATCACAGGAGGTAAAAAAGGACTGTGTATGTATGAAAATTCTCAAATGGTCAAAGGATCTCACAGAAAATACTCTCTGTTTACACCACAATTGTGTCATTATAGTCAAAATAGTGCTAGGCATGAAATGGACATCATCCATTAAAATGGGCGTGACAGAATCTGTTCGCTCCCTATACAGAATCTGCATGTTTCCACCCCAGCAGCAACCGAGGAGAGTCTCAGCAGTGGTCCACCCTTATCACAGCACATTTAACAGGGGGCTAATCCAATCAGGTGGGATAACAGGGTTGCTCTCTGTGAGTGGAGGAGGATCAGGCGACTGCTCCTCTGCTTCCCATTAGTGTGTGTCTCTCCAGCCGGGCCTATCCTAATCCCATTTCCCCATCTAAAGCCTTAACCCAAACAAGCACACAGGACAATAATCTCCAGTCACACTTCTGTCTGCCGCCCCGGGCCTTCTGATGCTGCTAATGGAGGGCTAGCAGGAGAGATGCCAAGAGACCGCTGGGACGGCTAGATGTGGTTTGTTGTTAGCCAAAGAACAACAACATCCACAGTATTTTCTTTACCTCTCCTCTATAATTTTTGCCTCTTTTTTTAGTAGAATTGTGTATCTGTTGCTGGTTTGTGTTTCCTTTTTACACCCAAACAAATTTAGCCACAAAGATCCGGGCTAAGCAGAGATCGTTTTTCACTGCGAGCGTGTCAACAGCATTGTTTCATAAACACATTTGATTGTAAGTAATCTTATTGTCCTCACCATATTCATTGCTTTGAGAGCTGTTTAAAAAGATATGTTGTGAAGTTAGAAAGGAATAAGCACAGATTTGTGGCATATATAAAATATATATATATATAGACATGGGGAAAGAGAGGTTTTGGCTTTGTATCCCCATCTTTCTGTCCCCGCTGAAAGCACATGTGCCCCAGATGCAGGGTCCTCATCCAAACCCAAGCTCATCCAGACGCCACCCCGAGTGTCTCAGATCACTTACACACTCTCCAAGGACCTTGGAAAAAACAACCTCATCCACATTTCTCATTTCTCTTTGTTTCCATAAGAAATATGTAACCCCAACTTCCTAATGAATTCCAACTGAAATATGGTTGGTGTAACAGTATGTACCTCAAACAAGGCTTTTCAGCTCAGTATTTTCATGCTTCGTATGGAACATATTATGCCATTGTACAAATTAGATCATTGGATTTTAATTTAACTGGGTTTTTTATATTTGAAAAAAAGACGCGTTCATCATCTTCATTCTTACCCTTTTCTATACTAACCCCCATTCAAACTTAAACTTTATAGTCTTGAATGGCAGTAAAGGTTCACTCTTGTAGTGCTTTGTGTCTACAAACTATGTGAAGTTATATATGCACAGCTGGCAGCAGAGTTTAATCTCAATCATCAGCTTTTTTGTCTTCTTACTGACAAAGCCCAGTCTGATTTATTTTCCAAATATCTTTTTGAAGCCAGAACCGTGTTAGAAGGTTTATATATTGAGACTGTTCAGATTTGTCAGTAATAAACAGCCTAATATGATTTATATTAGTGCCAAGGAAGCAGAAAACAAGAGGGAGTTCTTTATCCTCACCTTCGCCAAGTGCTCGGTCATAGAGAATCACTGGATTCTCTTTCATCAGGATTCTGTATTTATTAGTGTAATGCTAATACTGTTTGCCTTACAATATAAATCATCTCGAGATGACTGTGAAAGCTATCTAAATAAAACTGAGATGAATTGAAGTAAATGCTGCATTCCAAGACGTTCATCAGTGTTTCTGGTGAGTTCAAAGACCGAGTTGAATAAGCATATTTGGGCAATTTAACGGGGAAAATATGGTTCACGTGAGCAGCCTGTGGGCAGCTTTGGATTGCCCGTTTCTGGTCTATTTGCCTGCCGTGCAAAAGAGCCAAGTTATAACATACAAAGAGCTGAACTGAAACCAAGTGTCAAAATATTCTTAAAACAATGAAAACTGTTCACTGCAGCAATTGTTCACACGTTTCACAATGTATGTTTTTTTAATCTTTCTGTGCTTCTCCCATTTCTGGTGAACTCCTCGTCCTTCCCTGTTCAACCAATTGAAGGGAGCCTCGTCAAGCATGGGAACTGAAGGGGAGCATATTTGTGACGGTTGAAAATCGTTCTCTGTCGGCCTTGTGTAGGCAAATACCTCCAGAAATGGACCCAACCGCAGTAGCAAAAAGTAAGCTTAACATATTAAATGGTTTACAGCTGTTGTTCTCTACGCACACCTTTCAGTTAGTAGTTAGTAGGTTAGCTAGACATCAAATTCAACTAAATACAGGCTGAAAGTCATCTAGCCGATGGTACATGGTGCATGTTAATAGGATGTTGTAATTTTACTTATTATCTGCTTATTTTTTGTTTTACCCTCACCAGACATGGCTATCCAAACTCTTGCTTCCTAGTTCAAGAATGAATTCAATAAAGAATTTAAGTATTACATAAACTTTCTACATAACTCAAGTAGAAAGTCCAACTAAGTCCAAGGATTGGAGTCTTTCACTGATAGTTGTTTGCTTGAGGCGTCTTGTCATGGTGCATTTTTTTGAACTGTGATATATAAACTCATGTAGTGTATAATAAGTTGCTTCACTGACATTTATTCAATAAGCATGTTGGTGAGTTTTCTTTGTGTTTTTTGGTAATTATCACCAAGCTTATGGTTCTGGATATACCACCACATCTCTCTGAATTGTTTATCAGCTCTCCAGGAGAACGTGCTGTTGTCTGTTGCTGTTACTCTACTGAGCATCAGCTATTGACTGCATGGTAACCTTACTTTGTTACTGGCATGCTAACTAGCTCAAGCCTATTCAAGGGGGGGAAAAAAATCTCAATTATTCTGAACTCTTCTAAAATTGTTGACAGATGTGGAATGTGGCAGTAGCAGAAAAAGTTCAGCCCTCTAAATGATCAGTGGGGATCATTCTTAGTCAGTCACTTTATAAAGCATTGCCTTCTTTAACTAATCGCTCAAATTTCAGTGTTTCAGAAAAATGTATTTATACCTCATAGCTACTGAGTGAATCTCTGTATGGCGTTTGTATAAGGGATAGCTCACGCTGTTTTTGCAGTGTTTTCATCCACTTGTAAACCAGTTTAAAGGCAGATGGATTTGAGCCTGAGAGTCTGCCAGGAGGATTTGTACAAAGCTTTTAAGTAATGCTGTCTTAGAGCCTGAAGTTGGGGCAAGGAAAACCCTGGACCTGTGTCTTTAAACATGTTCAGTGAAGAACATGCCGTGGGTTTTTTTTTAGGTTAGAAGTGTTCATATTGTTTCTGTAGTGGTATACTGTCTCTAAAATAAAAAGAAACAAACACAAGTTAAGTTTCTGTCATTTCTAAAAGGAAGAAAATGGCATTTATGCTGACAATGTTAGCATGTTTGGCAGGTAAATAGTTTCATGTAAATTGTCATGTTTACTTAAACAAAAAGTTGGGGAATTTTTGTGACACTTGCTAACAACCCTAAAACAACATGTGCTGCCAAGGCTGATGGAGCAGATAATTAAGCAAATTGAAATTTTCTTTTTCAATTAATCATAATCCAACCAGTACTTGTCATAACAGTTTACACGATCAGTCTCAATGTGGAGAAGTCGGAGAATTGCCAAAGTCAATGTCATCCTCTGTGTGGTTGTTGAGTCAGGGCCAAAACGGGGGACCAAGTAACAGCCTGGCAGGGGGGGTGAAGAAGTTAATATAATGGCTTTGTCAAAGATTGAATCTAACTCACAATTTCCTGGTGCAACATAACATACATGAAACAGTGAGTACAGGATTAATCTTAGAGATAACTGCATTTATGTTTTTTGGTGTTTCATTCCTTGTGTGACTGCACCACAGCTACTTCGCTGTAATGACTCCATGGTATATATTTGGGGTTATACTTGGTTTAGTTTCACACCATTAAGTCAGAAAAAGAGATTTTGACTCCACATCCATATGAAGTAAAGAAATCTACTCTAATACCACAGAAAGAAATGGTCATTTCTTTCTTAAACTAGAGAGTTGTATTTGCAATAGACACAGTAATTAGATTAGTTGTTGAGAACATTACGAGCACTAATCAGTTTCTGGCCTAAAAAGCTGTTTCTGACGGTCTAAGTAAATAGCCTACGGTAAGGATCTTTATTATCCAGTTAGCTTGGCACATCTAGAAGTTTGACTTGGCTTGTGACATCAGGGAAAACATCAGTCATAGCTGTGGGTGTGTTATCACTGACTTTCGAATTACACAGATACAAATGTTGTATCCAGCTATTTTGAGGTCAGCAACACTGAAACATCTATTCTTATACTGACGAGCTGCCTTGGCTGAACATCAGACAGAGAGGCAGCCATTTGATTGTTGTCAAATTTCACTCCAATAGCAATGCCCAGCAACTAAAGTGTCACTACTGTGGTATTAATATCTCTGTTGCGCACATGTCCTGAAACATGTATTGCGCTAATGACCAATTGTTTTGCTCCCTAGTTTTCATTTAAATTTTTTTCCTCCCACACTGTTACTTGATGACCTCCTTAAATATGCAAAAAAATTATTTTTCCTGCAACAGGAAACCTTTTTACTTAAAAAGGTAAAAAAAAAAAAATAGTCACAAAAAACAAATAAGTCAAGATGTCAGAGTTTCAAATATGCAGCATATTTCCATGTCCTAAAAGACATGCACAATGATACTATGATGTCATGCTACTGCACTTTCCAAAAGGTATTGTGAAATGTACTTATAATAATTCTACTTTATTACTGCTACTTCCTGACACTAGTTATCCTTTATCCACTGTTTTTTCCTCTGAATCTCCAGGCTATTAGTTTTCCATCCATTAAACTATTATTCCAGATACTGTGTATGTGAAATGGCATTTGGCATTTTGTGGTTTGGGAGTCTCATCATCTCCAACTGTTAAGGAATTGCTTTTGCCCACAGACCTGTGTGGGGCCTGTGCATCAATTTCCTGATGCTCCCCTTTCAAAATATACACAGCGGTCTCAGTGGAGGTGACATGGTACACATGAGGGCAGCGCGAGAAAGTGATGGTGGGAGGGAAGGTTAGAGGGGGGAGAATATGGCCCTGGAAGTCTCCACCTGGTGGGATGGTTGAGGGCCAGCAAGGAGCTCCCGCAGTACACAAAGCTCGCCTTGTGTAAGATAAGTGGCGGGCACCAGGAAGGCCTTACGGCACTATTTTCACAATCAGAGTCAGTTTGTTTTCTTTAGGCCTCTGAGCTCAAGCCTGTCAGGAGAGCAGCATGCTGGCAATGCTGAAGATTGTTTGGTAGCAGGAATCGGGAGGAGTAAACGGCTCTCTTACAGGGTAGGTTAGGAGTTTCAGGGGTTCTGCACAATTCGCCTCTTAGTCGATATGTTTTTTTTTTAATTTCCCTAATCAATCCCTCATTCTCTCTCAGACAGATTTCCAGTTTAGGTTAAGCACATGTGCGTTGCTTTGATGTCAAACAAAATCCTGATTGCATAGCTAAGCAAAACTGCTGGTGATTATTTGTGTGCATGTTAGTTTATTTTAAGTACAAGACATCTATATGGTGTTACAGGCAATCCTCTAGTTAGCGTGCCTCCACAAATATTACAGTATTCAAAGAGGCTTGTGTCATTGTTTTGCTGCTGCACAAACAGCTCTCGTGCATTGATATTTTTTTTATTGATATTTGTTTTTGCCTAAATCAAAGTGCATTTTAAAGCTTGTTGATTAATGCCCTAATGGATGCTGTACATATATTCATATTACCACCATGCAAACTGTACTACCAATGCTGCGCTTCTTTTTTGTAATTTGGCAGTAGAGCAGCGGCGTAATGTTATGAGTGTTTATAGCGAAAAACAACGGTGTAAAAAAAAAAAAAAAAAAAAAGGTAAAAAAAAAATTTTTTTTAAAAAAAAAATTTTTCTCAAAAAAAAAAAAATATAAAAA
>VOQK01040727.1:10562-26109 GCA_015052645.1 Benitochromis conjunctus
TTTATAGCGAAAAACAACGGTGTAAAAAAAAAAAAAAAACTGGAGTTATAAGAATGTTTTCTCGGTAAAGACTATTCCAAACTGGTACTAAAATTTAATTTGAAACAGTTGTGTTTCTGTTGTGAAGATGAGATGCCTCGAGCAAGAAGAAAATGTAGCGAGGTTCTGTTCAAGGAAAAGAGATTTCTCATAGAAAATGTGGCTTCAGTTTAGAAAACTTCATTGCGAAGCCATTCCTGTGATTGTTTTGAGTGCTTATCTGATTTTAAGTTAATTTCTCATTAGGCTCTTGTAGGTTATATCGAGTGCTTCAAGGCTTATATTAGGATTATTTAAAAGTGGTTTCTTTGTAGGCAGGTTCCTTGATTTTTCTCCCCTTTCCACAGTATGTCTTGGCTCATCAGAGGCGGCTGGCCGCCAGGACTCCGCTCAGCTCGCTCCCTGAAGACCCCTGGCTCCACAGAAACAGGAAATTTTAATAGTATTGCACTGCTTTTCTTCCTCCTATCTGTATCCCAGTTCGTCTCTCTTTCACGCTCTCTCTCTCTCTCTCGCTCTCTCAGTAAACAAAAAAGGAGAACGCACAAATGTTTAACACCATATATGTGTGGAAAATGGACCGGCAATAGAGCATAATATATAATCAAGATACACGTATTACGCTTTTCCACTTTCAGAATATTTCTATAGACCAAAAAAATCTGTTCAGTAAGCTGTATGATGAAACACAATAACATTATAAATATAAATTCTAAATGTACATAGTAAGCCTAACGAACTGCATTCCTACCCAACAGTCTCAGTCACGATCAAATTAATTAGCATTTTATTGTTGTTTGCCATCAGACAGTGCATTCGTTTGCAACTTTGTTAAGAGTGTTTCAAAGTTTTTTTGCTTTGTTCTAATAAACTTGACCTATTTTTACTCAGACTGTAATAGCACTTGTCACGTCAATAAATGAGAAGGGTCAGCCGTATCGGTTTGCACTGCAGCCATGTAGTCTCTCCACAGGTGGATGAACACCTCCCACCATCCTACCACTCCACTCCCAAGTGTTTATGAGTCACTTCACCCCTGGTCAAGCGTGTGGTGAAGCCACCCAACTCTTGTCATATAGGTGGGATCTGCTAACTAGCCCCCGTGGACACTGCCAGGTTTTCATAGTAAATTGTGCAGCAAAACCACAACTGACTAAAAAGAGATAGGCTTGCTCTGACTTCATAGCATTTTGCGGTCTACATTTCCCTTTGAGTTCTCTCTTTTTTTTTTCTTTAGGGCTCTTTCCCTTCTCTTTTTTCCTTTCATCTTAATTCAAAATGCAGCTGGATCTACCATTCCTCCTCATAGTTTCTTTGTTTTAGCCCTTTACAACAGTGTTTTATCTTTACAGATTTCCATAGGAAGATTTATTTTCGTGAAGGCCTTAATGTGTTCAAGAAGTCCCAAAGTTAGCCGCAGTAATGGTGCAGCCACAATTTTTTTTTTTTTCACCAGACACAGGAGTTTTTGGAAAGACGTTTTGTCCTATTTGTCCTACAGTTCTGTAGGCTGTAGACTAAGGCCACACCTCAGAGTAATGTGATCACCATTGCTCCTTATTTATTTATTTACAGCAAGGTTTCAGTGAATGAGTAGGGGAAAAACTCACTGTGGAGCACAGATGTGGACATCTCAAGCCAAAAGCACCAGTTCTCGTTGCCAAAATGCAACCATAAAAATCTGCCTGCAATAAGAGGCCATGAAAATAAAATGTATCTTTTTCTATAGCAGAACTGTGGATCCTGCTCTGTCAGCCATGCATTTTGAGTTGCACAGAGGAACTTGAGGGGAGTCCTGAGACCTGATTGGGTGGAAAACAAAATCACATCTGGGAGACTGCGTTTATACTGGACAAAGAAATCGACGCACAGAAGTCATAAAACACATTGTTTAAGTTGCATATAATTTATTTTCAGTTTTACATACATTACCCTGTCTGTAAATTTAGATATACTATACAACATTACACTGATATATATATATATTTTTAGCTTTTCAAATATACATGAAGAAGAGAAACCTGATGTTGCTGGCAGTAGTTTCTAGTCCATAGACTGAGAAGACAAGAGCACATATACAGGACCAGATCCACTCTTTTGTACTCTACAGTCGGTACTTTTGTGGGCTTTTTGAGGATTTTCAAACATTTGCATTTCAGTGAGAAAAGTGGATATGGAAGAACTTTTATTTATGTAATAATAAACAAATCCTCTATATGGATGGAAGTTGGAATAGTGATGTCTTCATTAAGTTTACTGCTATAGCAACCCAAGCTCCCTCTTTGTCCTGTTGTCTTAGACACACGCACGCACGCACGCACGCACGCACGCACACACACACGCGTTTCTATGTAGATATGTACCAGCTTCCTGATCATCACTTATGAGGACCATACTTAATACCCCTATGAGAAGTACGGGATGCTAATGTGTGTTATAAGCCAAAGTTACAAATTGCAGACACTTGCAGGTTTAAAGGTCAAAAGATTTCTCTACTGAGGGCCTGATTTTTGGTCCCTATGCCACAAGAGGTCCCCATGACGTGTATATGATTCGTTTTTGTTGTCCCCACACTGTGACAATTACCAGAACACACACACTTTTTTTTCTGTGTGCACTTTACTCATGTAATGTGACCTGGAAGGATGCCAGTGAGCCCATGGAAGGTCCATGGCCTGAGGCCTGCCGACACCTCTCCCCAACCCTGTTGAAATGTTTATTTATAACTCTCTTCCAGCTTCACCTCCCTCTGTTGTCTGCCAGCCACCATGCCAATCCAAACACGCTAGGCCTCTCCAGACTGATCCAGAGCATGATTTCAGAAAGAAGAGAAGCCTTTCCCCATTTTTCCCCTCCTTTTCATGCCCAAACTCCCACCCTTTCCTCTCCCCCTGTCCTTCTGTCTCACTGTCTTCCAAAGAGTAACGCTTTGGGAGAGAACTGAGTAGCCACAGGAGGGGAGGAAAGGAAAAGAGAGAGGAATGGATGGATAGACGAGAAGAAGGGTAGGGGCAGAGGTTTGCTCCATCCAGCATGGGCTGCTAAATTAGTTTCAGAGCAGCAGTTGGACTCCAGGGATGCTCAGCACACACTGCCGACTAGCTGTGTTTGCTTTTGTGGGGTGTAGGAAATTTGATCTCCATCCATGTAGCCAAACCACATCCCACATCCCACCCATCACTACCTCCAAGAATGAAGGGGCTATGAGGACAGTCGCCACTAAAACAGGTATCACTGATACTTAAGTAGTAAGAATAACAAACATTAAATCTGAGTATGGAAAAAGTGTATATTTCACTAAAATGCTGAACGATTACATCATACCACATGAGGCGTCTTTCTTACAGACAGGAAGTCACATGTCTCTGGAAGGTAGGATAACATGTTGAGTCCCTGGTGAGCCCAAGGCTGAAGGCTCTCTAAATAGGTTTAATTGGGCCAGGCCTAACACTGCAATGCAGACACTGCCAGACAGAAACTGGGCTATGGGGTAAAGCAGAGCACCCAAGAGACCTCAGGCACTGTGTCCCTGTATCTTGATGCTGCTGTGTGGCTCATTTGGTATACTCACGGTTTAAGGACACACTGCTTACACATTCCTGTGTCCAAGGGAGCTGTGCCAAATTACCAATACCAGTTGTTTCTCTAAAAAAAACATGCTCATACAGCAGAGCTATGATTGGTTTGTTGCCCAAGGCAGAACTCTTGCTCTCAATAGTGGGAATTGTTTACCTCCTAGTGTCTGTGTGTGTTTGTGTGCTTGTTTATGAATAAGTGCATTTGTCTGCATGCCTTAGTGTAGGCATCTTTGTAAAAGAATTCTCCAACTGAGCCACAAAAAGGTCTGTGACATCCCCTGCAGCAAATGCTGAAATGTAGATCAGCTGTAACAAAAGCGAAACGTATACCATATTATTTCCACTCAATCAATTAAGCTAGTGTCCTATAAATATGATATAATCCATCAGATATTTATTCAAACAGCAGAGATGGTATGTGGTAGTAGATGCCAGTGAAATTAATGAAGCAATCTTCAATACAGTTAGAGAACTTGGTGGTGTTAAGGCCACAGTCGCTTTGATGCACAAGCTACTTTGGCTGTAATTTCTCTGTGTGTGCATGAGTGTGTGTGGTTATTTTTGTCTTCCTCTTTCATATATATTGTGCAGACAAACATACCCGCACATGCAAAAATACACTGAAGCAGATCCTCATTTCTCTCTCAGACAATTTGCTTGCCTTGCATCTGAATGGACTTGCCTTACATTGCATGTATATATGATGACAAATCTCATACTTAATTTGCTCTGCCTTTTTTTTTTGCAGCATGCACTGGCTTCTGTTATTTAATAAATGATTGTGCTTTAAAAGCCACCGAGTGTTACATGAACCGCTACACTCGCTAAAACACCTTCCGTCACAGCAAATGGTTGTCCTTGTGCGTTTGCAAGAATCCGAGTGTGAGTGCGGATGCATTCAGACTGGAGTTTATTGCATTTTAGGTTGTAGGTTCCCATGTGCGCGTGTGCGTGTTTATATTCCTGTTTGTGTGCTTGTCATGAGTAAGTCCCCAGGGAATGCGGTCTCCACAGTAACCATCTCTCTTGGTGGTCCGTCATTAATAGTCTGTCTAGCGTTGATGATTTAGATCCTGTAAAAAATAACAGACTTCTAGTCAGATATATCACGTGAAATCCCATAAAATCATTTAACAACCTGGGATAATAAACACCTCAACAAGTAAATAAATAATCAGTAAATCAAGAGGTCAGTTTAAGCAACCTTTTTTTTTTTTTACAAGCCACCTTCTGTGTGTGTGTGTGTGTGCATGTGTGTGTGTGTGTGTGTGTGTGTGTGTATCTGTTCAAGCATTTGGTGTTTGTTTTTCCTCTTTGTCTCATTTCTCCCCCCACCTCTCCCGAGTGAAGAGAAATTGAGAAACCAATCTAAAATCCATCAGGACTTCCCTGCCCACAAGCCCCTCTCCCCCTAACCCCACTCTACCGCCATGCCTACCCAGCACCCAACACACCCGCCCACCCCCCCGCTCCTGTTTTTTGTGTTGCAGGCGTCTGGAAATTGGATGAGATGTTCGTTTAGCGGGCAGCTGGTCTGGGGCCGATATGAATTGCGTTTCCCCACGCCAGGAAAGGTCAAGACCCCTCGCCTTGACGGAGTGCATCAGCCTATTGAGTGGCGCTTTAGTCCATTTACCGACAGCCAATGGTGAGGCGGCAGACAGCAGAGAGGGAAGCACAGAACTCTGTGTAGGAGAGAGAAAAGAATGACAGCACGTCGGATATAAATTCATTGTTTCTCATCACCCAGCTGGGGCAGGAATGGCTGGGAGTGATTGCTGGGATGGGGGAAGTGAGGTAGGAATATTACCATGTGGGTAGTGACAGAAGAGATGAGCACCCATTTTTGGGGCCACATTTAGCCTTGGTGCCGGGATTATGAAAAACAATTTATAGAAACAGCATTAGTTTTGAAAAGGCCCAAATGATGACAATCAGATCATGTAGCTTTCGCTGGATTCTGCTGAATATTTCAAAACAAAAATAAATCCTGCTGGGTTCTCGCATGTCTTACCTCAGGAAACACACCTTTATCTGTTAATCTGTTTTTTTGTTGACTTTTTAAAAAGGAAAACACCACCACAGTTGATTGTGAAAATACATATTTCACAATTAACTGTGGCAATATTCCAAAAAGCTAAAAATAGGGAAAATTAATAATTTGGTTATGCGCTGAAAACAGGCATCTCAGCAGTGCACATACAACTTTGCCCCGGGGCGCCTATCTCCACACATCGCACCCCCTCTGATTCTCATAGATGCATACAGAAAAAGCGTTGCTGTCCCTTTAATTTTCATCCCTGCGTATCTGGAGGAGTTAAGGCAAAGCAATTAAAACAAAGGCATATTTAACATGGGGTTAATGATTGGCTGACCCTGCAGTCAGCACAGTGACAATATCTTAATTATTGAGAAACCTAAAGTCATTACGCCTACGAATGGCCTGAGGAGCATCTCTATTGATTGGGATCCAGTCCCATTACAGGCCCACCGTGGACCAATGAAGCCCCTATTATAGACAGCCTCTCTCTCTCTCTCTCTCTCTTCTGGTTATGGTCTATGTCTTTCTTTCTCTCTCCCTCGCTATCTCCTCCATTATATCACAGTGCAAGCTATTCGATGTGTTGAATGGTGAGACAAGAGCCAGGCGAAGCTTGCGGATTTTTATTGCTTTCTAAAAAATTCATAACCAAGCCTGACATTTTTGCTGAGGAATGATTATTTTTGTCCCTCCCTCAATCCACTTTCCCTCGTGGCTCTTTCCCACTTTTTGGTTAAACTGGCAAAAGTGTTTAAGTGCTAACAGAATTGATCAGTGCTCTTGTTCTGCTGTGCCCCCCCCTTACACACAAACACACACGCACACTCTTCACGCACCCCAGACAGACAGTGTTTTGTTGCTGTGCACAGGAATACCAGTGCTTCCTTAGCTGGCAAAAACAAAGCATATTGAAAGGTTTGATAATACACATTAATTGCGAAGTGCTGAAACAACACAAAGCATTTCAATGCATCTGCAACACGTACCTTTTCACACTTCAGATTTTTTACAGGTGTTTATGGAAACTCAACATTTGCAATATTGTTACCTACATAATTAAGCAACCGCTAATTTGCTCACTATTCTTAAGAACAGAATGTAGCCGATACTGCACAATGTGGATACACAGTAATCTGCATATTAAATATGAGATTATAAAACAGTGTAACAGTGTAGCTAAGCGAAGAAAATGACATGCAATTATTATATCACCAAATTAAAGCTTATATTAGACTTTTTTTTGAATTATTTTAACAGACGGTAAAAAAGCTTTTAACATGGTAATTTGCTACAGTGGGTGTTTCATTTAACACCAACTGTAGAGAATTACAGTACTGCATGGATGATCGTAGAACTGTATGTGCACCAAATGTCTAATAGATCTCAAAGTGAAATGTATTGGAGTGTATTACTATTCTTGTTCTATTTTCTTGAACAGGAAACTGAGACATTTCAAGTTCATTTGACGGGACTTGAAGACGGTCAAAGCACAGATTGAATATCTTTACTGCATGCATTTGTTTTGTAGTCACAAAAACCACATAAAGACCTGTCACTCATTTTAAAGCTTCATATTAAAACTGTATTGCTGTTTTTAAGTCATTGTGGCTGTAATGCCATTATTATTTTAGAGTTACAATGAAAAAAAAACTATATATCTTTCATTAAAGGCTATTTTTTTTGGCTCATTGGCTCATATTTTGTCGTTAAACTGTATATTTATTTTAAAGAGCTCTTGGTGTATTTGTCGCTTTAAAATGTAAACAAACTTATAGCTTGTTTGATAATTTTGTAAACAGACAAAAAGTTTCGCCCTACTTCCACACTGTTAACCATAAAACTTCATAGATCAGGTGAGTGCATACAGTGTACACATGCATGTAGGTTTGTGTTCACAAACATTTGCTCGTTGATTGATTGTGCACCGCACTCCCATTTATCCAATAACCAATAACTGCTGTGAGGCACAACCCAATTCAATCTCTAATGGGAGGCCAGCGAGTAGGACTCCATGTCGTGATGTGTGTTTTATGATAAATATAGAAGCCAGACAACTTCTCCACTTTCACACTGCTTCCTCCTCTTGTGGGAGTGAAGCTGCATGGGGAGAGCTGAGATGTAATTACCCAATCAGTGTGTGCCATCCTTATTAAAACACTACTAACAGTGCTCCGTTATTGAAATACCCCCCACCGGACTCTTCTTAATTCATTAAATAAATTAGCACCAGCACCTTTAATAATTCATAGAATGATGTCTCTGGTTTTTTCTTCCTCACAGAGGGTAGCTGTGACAAAAAAAAAAAAAAAAAAACATGGAAATGAAGGCAAGACCTGCAAGGTAATACTTAACTGAGAGCAGGCGATCAGAGTGAGAGACTTTCATGAACTCAAAAAAGTAAAATCAGAGCTCTTGGGAGAGCCGGAAACCATCTTTCCTCTGTAGATTATGACTCTGACTACATTTTAAACTTTTATATTATTTTAGATTTGGTTATTTTTATTACACCTGCAGTTTGGCGCTTATTATCACTAGTGAATTAGCCACACAAAGTTAGCGTAGCACTATCGTGCTAACCATATGAATGGATGCATGTTATCAAACAGCACATCTTCATTTTTTCCCACTTGGCTTTCCGGCTGTCTCCTGTGTCCCTCTCATTTGTGTTGCATTAATGTGCTAATGAGAATATCCTTGAGCTAGGCAGAGAAGCTAAAAGACAAATAAAGCGAGGAGTCAGACGAGAGATCTCGCTGTGTCTCTACATATATTTAATTGACACATCTGCATCCCTGATGAAATATTTACCGCCTCTGATGATGGTTTGGCGACGCGTGGCGATCGGCGCTGTGCTGCCGATGGTGATGTCGAGGAGCCATTGTGTTATTAATGTTATTAGCATAGGTTCGCTCCAAGTGAAGACTTGAACCAACAGTGTTTTGCATCAGTGTTGTCCGGGATGATTTCATTTTCTTCTTTTTCATTTTTCTTCTACTTCGCTGACAGTAGATTTGCTCCTGTTACTCTTGGGGCTGCACTTATACCGATGACATCACAGTTATGCAGAATGCACATTAGACCACAATGCCACAGTTCTGTTACCAGACTGATGAAATATGTTTGGTATAGGGTTTTTTTTTGTTGTTATATACACATTTTGTTTTCAAATTCTATCATTTTTCCCCCTTCTGAAACATGGAAAAATAACTCACTGTTGTAACTTTGTTCTCTGTGGTATAACTCTTGCCTGTCAAAGGCTGTGGTGGATGAATGCAAACGTATACAGTGTGTAAGGCTCGCTTTGCATTTAGGACTGAAATCCACAAATTTCCGCATGTGTATTTCCACCCACACGTCCTACACCAGTGACTGATACAAAGAGAAGGATTCATATCGAAGTAAGCTCAGATTTTTGTCTCGTTCTACTTAGGTTTGCATCAGAGGAATATCTGTATGTTTATGCATATGTCTGCATGGGAGTTTTTCACTGAACAGTTGTATACATAAATGTTTGCTTCATATTTGTGTGCTCAATGTGATCTTTGTGTGTGCGTGTGTGTATGTGTGCACACTAGGCCTGTCGGGATGTGGCGGCCCTCTCAGCCATGTCAGGGACAGCTTCGTTGAGGGTGGCAGCCGGGGAAAATGATGATGATGAAATTAAAATTCTGCGCCTGGCAGAAGGGGCTGCTGCGATTTCACTGGCGGCTGTGCGCATCGATCTGTTCCAGCATTTGACTTTCAACCATGACAAAACTGTGGGCAAATTAATTGTTCTCCAGGATATTAGGCATCAGAGTCCATTAATCCTCTCTGGAGCGCCACGCCGCATGAATACTAATCGTCTTTCCAGGCAGCCGTCTCATCCCTTGGTCCCTTCTCTCTTTCTCCTTTCTTTTTTTCCTTCTTCTTTCTTATCCCCCTGCTTTTGCTCTTTACAAATACTCTCTGCTCTGTTGTTTCTTTACTTTTTCGGTCTCCAATGTTTTTTTCCCCCCCTCTCAGTCTGTGTAGGTTTTATCCTCCAGTCTCTGCCAACTAAAAACTGACTTTTTTTTTTATCTAGGAGCTTTTTCACAGATAAATAAAAAGGGGGGAAAAACGGATAAAATGCATTTTCCAAAAACAATCAAGTGATCTGTCGCTGGAACACTCTGTTGATTAAAATTCTGTCCTGACAATGGGAAATAAAAAGGCACCTAGAAAAAAGGTGATGATTGGGAAACATGCATAAAATAATCTGTCTAGGCACTGGAATTATTTTGAATTATACTGTACGCTTCTATATATTTCATCTATATTACTTTGCCCCGATAAGACTGTGCTAATGGTGTGATATTAGTCTCTATAAGAATCAGCTTGGCATTTGAGGGAGGGAGGAAAAAATAGCCCCCAACACCAATTATGTAAGATATTAACACATTAGTCGGCGCAGGATCTAATTGGATGGCAGCCCTGTGCACCATGACAACAATCACCTAGACCCTGTTTATCTCGTAATTGATAGTCTGGAGCTTAAGCAGCAGAGGCATCAGAAATTCATACAGCCCAGTGAAGACTGGCCCTTCCTTTCAGACCACACATTGATTAGTTTTTATTTTCCTCCCTCTAACCAGGGTAATTTTTTGAGTTTTGGGACGAGCTTCTCATATTGACTTTTTGCCGTGTTTTGATAGATGGCCAGTGGGCTGTGGCAGTAATACTGTAAGTTATCTGTCGTTCAGGCAGACGGGGTCACGGGTCCAGACGCAATATATTCACAGCCCCTCACTTATTGACAAACCATCGCAGGTATCGGCTGTGTCCATAATAAATATGTATGTTGCAGATTGGTACTTTTTAGACACAAATAATTGGTTTATATTGTACCGCTAAGCTACCAGCCCAAAAATAAAGGTCTGGTCTGTGAACTTATGTGAAAAGCATTATAATGACAAATCTGCAGCCTGTTTTGGTGAAAACTACATTAACTCTGGCATCATGGACATGAATGACTATAGAAAAAAGATTAATTGTGTTTTGCTGGTATAGTGTACATGCAGTGACGCCACGGAAAGAGCTATTACTGTTATTAATGGAAGCATTATGAACTCTGCATTAAATTTAGAGAAGGAATATAAGACGGCCAAGGGTTTTCCTCGTACAGGTGTACAGGTAAAGCCAAAGATTTTGCATATTCATCTGCTACTTTGAACAGTAAAATGATGAAACTCCTCATTACTGCAGTAAGCAATGTTTTACAGTACTGGGTGCAATGAATGTGGTTGTCAGCTGTTTATGACTGATATTTAACTGAGCACAACTGAAAACTAAATGGTGAAAACGATGGATTTATCCAACTCAGGTTGCAAAGAATGAAAAAACGTTTAGTTTCTTAATAAAATAAACGAGTGCGTAATTCTAGCCGTCTCTGTGTTCCTAATGTGAGTTACCGTATTTCTGTGTTTAGCTGGCTTCTCTTGTTGTTTCCTGTTTTACTTGTCTCTATTGCCTTTCCTTGACTTTCTCTCCCCCTCTTGCCTTATAGTATTAGATTGTCTTCATCGTTTTCTGAATAATTTTCTGGGTTCAGTCCCCAATCAGTTGCCTCCGTATAAATATTACTGTTTCTCTCCTGGGTGTCTGCTTAGTCTGTGATATTCCTGGGTTAGCTTTCCAGTGTTTTGGTCTCCTTTGTGCCCCCTTTGGTTTTTGTATCTTTATCTTTGGATCTCCTTTTTGGACTATTTTAGACTTCGTCATCAGCATTAAGGGCTCGCTAAAAAGTCTGCATCCTTCATCCTGCACTTTCGGTCGTCTTCACTTCACGGTCCACACAAACTGGAACCTGGAAGACCTTATGGAGGAAGCACTGATGTTTCACGCTGGCATTTTACCATAACAACACATGAACGATATCACCACACGTCATCTGCTCATTAAAATGCTCTTTAGCTTCTCAATGTACACCTGACTCATTTAAGGTGGCATGCTACTGGAAAGCCAAACAAACAAAACTTATGGCCCATTTTAAGTTGTTGTCCATTTCAGGCAGGTTATACAGTAAAGATTAGCTATAATACAAATTCTAGAAGCAGTAAAAGTAAAGTAAAAGTTCCTGCTTGGTTTTAAGTTACAAGAAACAGGAACACCTACTCTGACTAGAGAGGCTCTCGAGTGGTCCCTCTCTTACTTGGAAAAAAACTACTTTTTTTTACAACCATATCAAAGTTTGAAATCTTCATCAGGTCACATCATATGTTGAGAGCTTGGAGGATTTACTCAGTATCATTTTCACATGTCTTATCTCCTGGAGATTTGGCAGCACATCTTGTTTGTTTGGTATACAGTACATATGTATTTTGACCTGTGGGGCTGACTGAGAATCACCCTCTTATTCACTTATCGGTGTATAAATTGCATGAATATCAGTGCTGTGCATTAATACCAGTTATTAACATCACCCCTACACCTGGTGCATCCTTATATTAATATACGCACCTCTACGTTTCATCACATGTTAATCCACTGTGGTTGTCCCATAGATACACAGACATAGAATATACGGCATCACTTTATACATGTTATGCAATGTATAAAGGAACATGTGAAATTAAATTTAGCTATATGATCTGGAACCTGTGTTTGCACTAATGTACCTGCTTAGCAGTAAGTGGCATGAAAGAGTTATTAAAGAATGCTTCGATTGTGGATTCAGCAAAGCAGTTTTACAAGTTAGCGCCATATTTCTTAGAATTGTACTGAGAAAATGTTAAACTGAATTTGTAATACCACAAATTAGACAACGTGTGCAACAGTTTTGTATCAAAGGCAGACTATTATACTGGGATTTTAGACCTAGCAATGGAGCGCGTAAGGTGAACTAGGGGTCAAAGGAGCTGAACATAAAAATAAAAGAATGAGCAGGAGAAGGAAGGAAATAGAGCATAGAATAGAGTGAGGGCGAGAAGGTAGGAGCAGGAGAGCAAGTCCCTGGTGGGCACTTCCTGGCTAAATCTCTCTTCTGCTCTCTGCCTGTCTCTCCTCTCTCCTAGTGCTAATTAATTGAACTGGGGAATCAACGCTCTCATCTTAAATCTGCTCCTTAATTGAGCAGTCCTTTCTAGCAGCATCAGACAGCTCAGCATGCATCTTCTGCATGATTTGGAGCTAAACGCACTGTCACTTTTTTACCCACCACACAACTCGTAAAGCACTATCAAGCCAATCAGATAGCAGCTACAGTTAGCATGTTGCCATTTTCAAACCCCTTAATACTGCCTTAACCTACCTTCATTAAAGGTGAAAATGAAATGATGTACTGGGAGTAAATCACTCAGACTCAATAAAATAGTGAAAATTTTGGGTAATAAGCATATTTGCTTTCTTGTCACAAGTTACACAGGAAGACAGCGTTTGCAGTGTAGTGAAATTATAGCCAGCAGACAGTTGGCTTATCTTAATGTGATTACTGCAAACAAAAGGAAACAGCTACACTGACTCTGTGTGGAACAAAGAAAGTCGGCCAACCAGCCCCTCTGAAACTCACTAATTAGCACGTTATCTTTCATGTATTTAATGTGTACATTAACCAAATGTAAAAACGACAACTTATGTATGTGTGCGTGCGCTTTTTCTTTTCTTTATTAATTAATTTTGTTGTTCCATTCATTTTTTTCTTTTCAAGAAATGAATGGAACATTTTAACAATTTTAACTTTGATTTTTTTTGTGTGTGTATGTGATTTTGAATCCAAAGGGTTGATGATTCCGGTTCTCACTGGAAATTTTTGTACATTTTTGCATGTCTGAAAGGATTTTCACACTGAATAATTCATTCATCAAAATCCTCACACTGTGACTTCAGTGTTTTTTTGAGCAGTGTATCATATCATGGGCAGATGAAATGACTTTATGGAGTCAGTCACTTCTAGAAGCTAAAAACTATTGGATTACATCACCTGGACAATAGCACATCACTAGCCATTTCAATACAAATGAGGGTAGGGTCTTTACCTTACAATGTAAAAGCACCTTGGGGCAACCGTTGTAGTGATTTGACGCTAAATAAATAAAACTGAATTGACTTGAATTGAATTGAATCGAGCAAGACACTGTATTGTTTACATGTGAACTTTCGAGTTGCTGGTAGGCATATTTTACTTTCAAGCTGCACCATGCTGATTGTTTCCAGTCTATGTATAAGCTCATGCTGGCTGGCTGTCTTTACTGCAAATGTGAGAAGTATCAATCCTTTTGCAAGCGAGTAGGAGCCTTAAACTGTGTGCTCTGTTCTTACTTACATACAATGCACTGCATTGGTTTTTTTTTCATGCAGTAAGTCATCTAGTCAGATGAACATTATGAAACTGATATAATATTTCAATTGAATTGTATTTATATGGTGCTAAATCAGAACAACAGTCGTCTAAAGGAGCTTTATATTGTAAGGTAAAAACCCTCCAATAATACAGAGAAAACCTCAACAATCACACAACTCCCTATGAGCAGGCACTTGGCGACAATGGGAAGGAAAAACTCCCTTTTAACAGGAAGAAACCTCAAGCAGAACAGACTCTGGGAGGGAAAGCCATCTGCTGCGACCGGTTGGGTGTGAGGGGAGGAAGACGGGACAAAAGACATGTGGAAAAGAGCCAGAGATTAAAAATAACTAATGATGAAACGCAGAGTGGTGTGTAAGCACATCACTGATTTAAAAGATATATAGTCTGGAACGGCAAATATATTTAAAGTGAAGCGATATATGATGTTTCTGCCACTACCTAATGTTAAAGAGACAAATAACTTTTCTCTGCATCTTAATGTCATGTTGTGGTTACCCATTGAGGCTGTTTTATGATTACGTTACCAGTGTTACCTTACACTGTACAACATCAACTGCTCTATTGTCACTCAGTACGCCAACAAAGCTTCTCTTACTGCTGGTGGTCTGTGGTCTTGAGATACTTTCTGCCATCATAAATCATTGACAGACAGTATGCCTGTTTTTATAGGATTAACTGTTGAAACATGGGTAAAGAAAAAAAATGTATATAAGCTGTTTGAAGTGATATGTCACGGCCACATCAGTTCATACGTTTACCTTTCACTGAGAAATGCTTTTTACTTGAGTAGCTTTCAGGAGGAGACCAAGCATAAAAGAAAATGTGAACATATATGCCTGAAAATCAAATCTGGTTCTACTTATGAGAAGTTCCCGCCCATTTCTACTCTTGTTTCCATAGTGGTGAATGGTCGCACACACACACACACACACACACACACACACACACACACACACACACACACACACACACACAGATTCAGAGGGCGCACGCTACAATGCTAAAGCGATACGGTATAACTAAATGTAACAAACGCAATGGGTTTCAACTAACGTGTGGCACTTAGCATCGCACCCAGTCTCAAGTGTGCAGAAAATGCAGCGTGTTCAGATGCAGCGTCTCTACCATGAGCGCGATCTTACGATACGCGCAGCCCAAAGCGTGTAGCTCTTCCCGTACTGTAAAGATAAACTGTTGTTCTAAACTGCTCAACGTACTACCCAGATTAGAGTGCGAGGTCCTGGGTAACCTCATCTTAGTGCGAGGGTTTATCTTGCTGAATTCTTGCACCGCTCTGTAATAGTCCGCCTCTTGACAAGGACTGAGGTCCAATTCTCCGTGTTGAACTCTCGGCGCCACAAGCGGATTGATTATCCCGGTGACGGATAACAGTCTCTCATCTTGACGTTGACCCGCTTGAGCCCGCGAGAACCTGCACACGGGGTTTTCCGTGGTGGTCTGTCTGACTTCAACAGGTGGGTTGAATGAGCATATGCCGTATATGTTCATAAACTCGTACGACGCGGATGGTGTGCTCATACGTTCCACGTATTCTCTCACTAAAGT
>VOQK01040727.1:26129-36134 GCA_015052645.1 Benitochromis conjunctus
TCCATAGTGGTGAATGGTCGCACACACACACACACACACACACACGCACACACACACACACACACACACACACACACACACACACACACTAGAAACAGGTCTAATAGTTTGGTGTGCACACATGCAGAGTGCTTGTCCAGCACTGTAGTGCTTTGATTCTCTGTCTTGGAATGAGGTGGTGATGTCATTGTTCCTCTGGGGTTTCTGGGATGAGGTCACTCAGGGGCAACACAACCTTGGAGTCATCGGTCTTTTCTGGCCTCCCGCCCTCCCCTCCTCTTCACACCCAAGGAGGAGGCAGGAGGAGAAGTCTTAAATGCTACCTTTCTTTTCCATGCATATTTTTTTTCTATACAGAGAGGTCTACCCTCTCTCATCTCACTCTCACCTGGATTGGATTGAAAAGTTGTAGTGTCTCAACTTGACTTTAACATGATCCCCTCATATTTTTTGTACTTGAGGTAAAAGGAGGGCTGCTTCACAGCAAAATCAAAGTCTGGTTTTGTTGATGTGAACTATCACAATGCACCCATATGCTAAATCGATCACATTTAATATGTTACATAAAATAAAACTATAGGTGGGGAAGAAGCTGTTTTGCAGGTACTTTTCTCTCTCTCATTTTTTTTTAAGTGATCATAACAGGTGTTTGTCAGTCCACCTCGTGCTTTGAACTGTTGACCAGGGAAAAAGCTTGAGTACTGCAATATCCCAATTTTTGATGGTTTCCTCAGTATGCATAAAAAGAAAATATTCAGTGAAGTGGCTGAAATTCTCCATAAATGGAATTAATGCAAACATCTGGTAGAGTTCTGCGTGCATGCATCAAAGTGGAACTCATCTGGTATTTTCATTTAGTTTATGGGTAAAGTATGGTGCAGACTTTAGCTATGACTTTAGCCCATAATCTACTCTAATCCCAGCATAAACACACAAACACAGCTTATCAAACAGAAACAATCGTCATTATAGACACAAGCCCGCATAGTCAAATACACATTTTTATGCTGAAATAAAATAGTGCAGACCCATCAAACCCATTTTCCAAGTGGCTCATGCAAACATGTGTATGAGTGTCAGTGTCGCATACATGGAGGCTAACCCACATAAATGTCTGTCCATTTTTTTTATGTGTTGTGTTCACGGCCATGTGCGTAATTTGTCCTGCTAATCAGAATGGGGCAGAGGTAAACATGACTTTTGGGACAAGGAGAACAGCGAGTGAATTACAGTGAGCTCACAGCGGTCATTATCCTTTTGCTCCATCCGTGGAACTCCTGTGTTCCCTCGAAGCACCTGGTCCTGCCTCCACCCTTTCCCTCTCTCTTACTGCCCCAGCACAGGTCGATGCAGTAAGGCAGGGCAGCCTGAGGGTTCAGGGGTCCCAGCTGTGTAAATGTTTTCAGTTGCTGTGTGACTGGAGCTGGGTCCTTCTTTTTGATCACACGCCAAGACAAGCCCAGCCTTGGTTGTTCTTGGCAGCTGCTGGGGACGAAAGAATGTCAGCATGACTTTAAAAATATGACGGTTTGTAATTTGGACCACAGACTGAAAACTGAGCCGCTGGTACAGTTTGTGATCGTCTAATTATGCCACCCCCTCCCTCCCCTTCTTTGATTCCCTCCCTTCACAAAATCCTAACCCCCCCCTCCTCATCTCCTTTTATTCTTATCCAGGAATGAAGCCGTAAAGCTGCTTTGTCCCCTGTGAATTATTTTCGGGGTAGGCGTAATGGCTTTGTGCCCTGCTGCATTACTTCTCCGATGTTTCCTCTCATCCCTCCTTCATGGTTGTGTAGTTCTGTGCTTAGTTCAAATGCTAACCTGAGGTACAAGCAACTGATGAGTTTCAAGGGGCTCAGTAGCTGCAACATTTGGAAGGGAGAAGGGGGGGACTAATGTAGCTGTACTAGTACTGTAGGTGGGCATCCTGGCTGAGCGCATGGGGCCAACGCAGCTATAAAATTCAGCAACTGGACAACGGTTTGATCATGCACTTTTGCATGATGCCAATGAAAACCTACAATAAAATGCACCTATAGCAAACAAAGAGTTGTCACCACAGAGGCAGCTCAGAGCACATTATAGGGGAGTCTGTGCTCGTATGCACATGGATGCATTTATCTGTCCTTCTGTAAATGTGCCAAGTTGTCTGTGCCAGCATCAGAGGGGGGCATTTCTCCCACACAAGTTGATATGAAGTACTCTGCAAATCCCTAAGCTCAAAGCTCAAGCATAGATGTGTCAAATATTTAACAAATGAATGAGTTTTTAATCTGGGGCTCAGGGGAATGGAGCGTCATGATAAGGTTCTTTTTTTGTTTTCCCTTCAT
Organism: Benitochromis conjunctus; assembly: GCA_015052645.1. NCBI lineage: Eukaryota > Metazoa > Chordata > Actinopteri > Cichliformes > Cichlidae > Benitochromis > Benitochromis conjunctus. The sequence goes on from VOQK01040727.1 coordinate 28,462, forward strand.
TAGCATAATTTCTCTGGAGTACATGTGCAGATTTCGTCGGCTTTGTTTGGGATCCCCACTGAGATCTGAAATGGAAGCACAGAATCGTAAGAAAAAACCTCTGAGATGTTACAGAACCGCGAGTGCAACAGTAAAGGCAAGCATTGCCAGCAACACAGCTCCTATTGTGTCTCTGACTGTTCATCCATTTGCCCTTAATTGGGTTAATTGAAAACTTAAATGCAAGATTTGTTTTTTTTTCTCCCCCCCGTTCCCTAATTAAACTGTTGTTTTGCCCCTTATCCAATAACACTGTGCATGGACACGGTGCCAATCAGCTAAGAAGTGCAACTTAAGCCATTAAGGGCTGGATGGAGGATTACAAATGTTGGACCACCTCTAATCGGAGTGCTATTGAAAATCCACCTAAGCAGGGAAAGAAATGATTCATTAGCCTTACACACACACACACACACACACACTTACACATTTTCTGAAGACTTTATAATTATTTTTCCTCTAAAGAAAAAAAAAAGCCTAATTGCTGATAGCCTTGAAGATTAAATATATGGGACATATGGTAAATGTTTCACGGCTACAATGCAAGATAAAATTCTGCCTGGTAAAATGCTGCAATGTTTACTTGTTCTATTTCTAAAAAGCCAAAAGCAAAGCTATTCTTGACAGAGAATAAAGAGGAGAAGCAAGATCTGGTTGAACCACTGCACTGGACCTGCAGGGCCAAGATGACTTATAGTGTCCACGGTGTCTCAAGATGACCTCTTTTCCTTTTTTTTATCACACGCTCCGACAACAAGCATTACAACTCCAGTCCATGATGCAGACTTTGTCTCAAAACAATTCTATTTAAAAACTCTCATGTCAAGCGCTTCTAATATTTCTGAGGTTTAAAGAAGAAAGGCAGTGGGAGAGTGGGTGGAAGAGCGGGGAGAGAGGCTAAGAGGGTGGCAGAGTGAGTGCCCACAGATACAGTAAACAAATTAAGTCAGACTTTATTTTGAGGGGCCGGGTGCACTGAGCATGACCTGGCGTCTGGTCTCAGTGTCAGCTAGAGGACCTTTATGCGAGTACGCAGTCCATCTCACGCCTTAATGAGGCAATGGAAACCCATCCAGGCCAGCACATCGACAGAGAAAAAAAACACACAGACACACACACAAAAAACAGCACCCAGAAAATACCAAGTTAATAAGGCAATACAAGCAAATGAATGATTTTTTAGAATCATGTTTAAAACAAGTAGTCCTCCCTGAGCATACAGAGAGGGAAGGGGTGAGAAAAGATCTGCATGTGTAAGTGTGTAAGCGTGGGTGTGTGTGTGTGCATGTGTGTGTGTGTAAATGAATTCTTCTATAAACCTGGCAGAGCGGAGGCTGCCACAGACATCAGCTCTGCATTTGCATATTCATGGCTCAATTTGCACTTGGCTATGCAAATGTATGCAAACATCGTTTCAGAACATTTCAAAAATAGAAACCAGCATTCCAAACGACGTTGCTCCTCTTAATATGCAGCCACACACGCGCGCGCACACACACACACACAAATTAGTAGGGAAAATCAAACAGGCCAAGTATTGGTTGACTATCTGATTTAAAACCAAGAGCAGTCTTTACCGAGCTGGTTAAAGCAGGATAAGGACTGTGTTAATTTTAGTGCCGTGTAGTGTAGATGTGTAATAATTGTATGCTAGTTTCATATTTCAAAAATACTCTCCTCGCTATTTCTGTGTGTTACTGTTAAGAAGCTCTTTTGGTCCAGTCTATGTTTCCCCTTAGGCTTATTTTGTGTGGTAATTAGAACAGGGTGGGTTTTTCAAAAGATGATCATTTCCAAACTCCACCACTGAGACCACATTACATCAAAGTACATCAAAACAATAATACTACTACTACTAATAATAATTTGATTCAAATGACTCCACATGAAATGAACACTGAATCCTCTTCACGTTGTGTGTTTCCAAATCTTGGCAGCCATGCCAGTCGAACTCTTCCAAAACTCGACCGGCCCCCGTCTTCCTCTCTGAAACATGGCATTGTCTCTTTACCGTGGCTCGCCTTCAGAATGAGGAAAGTTTTTCTAGTCTGAAGATGAACGAGAGGGGAAGAGTTCAGCGAAATCTACTTCTGGTTAAATCCTATTCATCTGCTGGGCACAAGGCAGGGTAAGCTGTTCCCCTGGCACGGGGTCTGTCTGAGGGGACGTGTGGACCCCTCCAGAGCTTTATCTCTCCTCCCTGTACTCCTCGGGATAAACGGCTCCACATGGAGTCCTAATCCTCCTTTTCCTTCCCTTACTTTCCTTTCCTTTCCCTCTTCTGCTCTTTCTCCAACTATTCCCTCCTTTTCCTTTCTCCCTGGCACACAAATGGCAGTTAGTGGCCTGTAGGGACTGCCCTCTCTCGCCTCTGCGCGAGACAAACAGTTCACCCAGGAGAGGCTTGTTAAACCCTCAGCACAGTTTGAGCCTGTTTCTGCTGTTTTGCAAAATGTGTTAATTTTATGACACTAAAGCCAGCAGTAAAAGCAAAACCCCAGCTAATTAGCCAGCGGTGTGAGGTGAGTGGCAAAGAGCGGGCATGCCACCGCTTGAGGTGCCTTAATCATTGTTTACGAGTGAGCTCAGCAAGGTTTTGGCTCTTGCTTTCTTCTCTTCGTCTTTTTTTTTTTGGTTTGTTTTTTTGTTTTGTGCTCCTAAATTAGCCCTGCTACATACCTGCAATTCTCACTTAGCGGTATGATGTTCTTCCCATACAATATCACATCACAGTATTTAGACACAGCGCTACGAGCAGAGATTCATTTTCATGAGAAATGTGGAGATTTGTGTTTAAAAAAAAACAACATTTTTTTTTTTTTTGTATTTTACTACAGGGGCATCAAATGCAGCAGAAAATAGCCTTTAACTAACCAATGCGATATCACAAAGCTCTGTGTTTTTTTCTTACATGACGTTTATTTAAAGAGTGCCCCTTAATGGTGCTGCTTCTCATAAGTGGCTACAAGCCTCATTTGGCTTTGTTGGGCTGGTACAATGAGGGAGTGGGGGGTTACTATTGAGAAGTAAGTGCATTACCATTCATGGAGAAAGAGAAAAGGAGGTTGTGGAGCAGAAAGTGGCTGCTGCCTCTTTAAGATGGGTTTAAGTGATCAAAATTTCATGCAAGGCTGCAATTGGTGGTATAATGTTGCTCTTTAAGAGGGTTGCCTAATGATTGCCATGTGTGGACAGTGGGTTTTGGAAGGGGATTTTGTGGAGGCAGGGGCTGGGGGCCTGAGACTAGGCCAGACTGTGAAGTAGACTGGTGAGGTCTGGGGGGCTGGGGAGCTTGGAAAGCTGAGTGGAGAGGAGCGAGAAGTCTCACAGAGGGGCTCAGAAAAGGCCAGCCATATGAGATTACAGCATACCTAAGAAATGTGCTCGTCGGGAAAGTTTGTGTATTTTGGGAAGTTCTCCAAATTTTCCATAGACAGCTTTTTTATTTTTTGGGTTATCTCACTCTCCTCCCCGCTCCGCTCCTTCCCTTCGTAGTATGGACTAATTGCGCACCATAGTGCCCGCTGAGTCAATATGAGAAACTGCTCCGTCCTTTTTTTTTTTTTTTTTTTTTATTCCTCCCTCCTTTTTTTTTTTTTTTTTCTTCCTTCCTTCACCTCTCTTTCAAAACATTCGCTGATATGTGTATTTTTGAATGCAATGGATAACATGTCTGTATATTTTTCAAACCTATGAGTTCAGGGTTCTTTTGTAGGTTTAATTTAAAAAGGATGATATTTTGCAGCCTAGAGGACCCAATGTTTCCAGTCTGTGGCTGAAAGGGGAAACAGAAATAGCAAGCCTCGGAGACGCACTCCGCTGGCGTCTCGAGGAAATAAACAGAGGACATTAAGATGTTGGATTAAGCTCAAAGAATGGTTGCTCAGATATGACAGAACCATTGATGCTCATGCTCATTGCTTTGGTGATCCTGCTGAACACACACACACCTCAATCAGTTAAAAACGGAAACATATAAAAATCTTATAAAACTTTTTTTATTTGTAATTTCACAAACCAGCTTGATAAATGCGCTTTTCCTTCACACGGTCTTTTTAAAAACACCTGATCTTACATATCTGGTTTCAGCAGTTTGGACAGCAGCTTAGCTGAATACAGGCCATGCCTCCACCTGCTGTTGAGCCGCTCGATGCAGTCACAGATCAGCAGCCACTGTGGTTGTTGTGTTAAAGTCCAAAGGCCTGCCAACGCTGACCTGCTTCTACAGAGGTGGTCAGAGGGCTTACTGCACCTCTTTGACTCTTGCGCTAACTGCTCGGCTCAACAGAAGCTCAGCACCCTCTCTTCCAGGATATACAGTTACACTCATGCAGTCAGAATAGGGATAATAAAATCTTTAATGGGCGGAGGCGCTGCCATGTGAGAAGAAATCAGACATTCACACAATCAGAACACAACATAAACTGGCGGTGCTTTTTGCACCAAAGCACGTGAGTGAATTCTGTTATTGTGGCATATTTTGTTGTTAATACAACAAAATACATCTGTTCTTATAGAAAATATTTTTCTACATTTTTTTTAACACAACCAGCATCTCTTCTTTTATTATAACCCATAAAAACGTACATATGTGTATCAAAAATGACAAAAAAAAAAGAGCTCAGTCAGTGCTTGAAGATGGAGTGTAACCTTTGATGAGAATATTACACTCCTGCTCTACTGAGACGCACGACTGCTATCTGTGAAAGATTTAACAAAAAAGTTTCCTGTGCAAAAAAAAAGAATAATTTTGTATGGATCAGCAACATGAAAAACATCTTGTTTTTGCTCACTAGAAGGCAGTTTTGTTATGGTGGCAGCGACACTCTGTCTTAGTGGATGTAAAGAATATTAACAGGATTTACATTTAATGTGCAGCCTCGAGTTAGCGCTGGAAAATGTGTGAGGGTTCACATACACTGCAGATTATGAATTTCCCAGTAGAAAGATATTTAATATAATGGAACTGAATTGTTGATGGGAGACAAAATCCTAATGCGTGGATAACAAGTGATATAGACACACCACACGCTGGGTGGAGGGGAAAGGTATTTATCTGGTTCTGTTGCCGGCTGCCCTGCTCTCTGTCCCCTCTCTCACATAGATACTTATCAGCTTTTAAAGGCGGCGATTCACCCTTATCACCCATCAACAGCACCTTGCGACACACGCTGCCTCACCACTACAAATCCCATTACTTTTATCCTTAGCTAATACTGGGGTGCTGTTGCCTCCTGTCAGGGCCCACGGCACAAACAATTTGCTTTCTTCCTCCTTCCATTTCACAGACCTGCTCACAGTCGGAGCGATGGGGTAAGGCTGGTTAGGGAGAGCTGCAGGCCCTGCAAGAATTGTCACACAAACTTTGAAATGGCTGCTAGAGTCAAAGCAGCTCGGGGGCCAAGAGTTTTATTTCAGAGACAGTGCCAGTTTATATGACTCGCCTGTTAAGAGTCTTACCAAAGCAAACGGTAAACTGATAGTCTACTGATTATTCGCTGCGAGATATTTTCCTTGTAAATCCTGCAATGCATTAAGTGGGTATAGAGAGCTATTATTTGCTCTGCATTTTGATCGTACTATCTGAAGCTGTAGTGGATGCACGCACACACGCGTGCGCACGCGCGCGCACACACACTCCACCCCATCATCCCTGATGCGTCAGGTCTTGTTGTGTTCCCTCTCGGCTCGGCTCCGCCTGCCTGACCCTCCTGACCCGAGTGCATTCCTTTCTGAGGTGATTGGCAGCCCATGCAAATACTACACAACCATGACTGGCAGTAAGAGCCACTCTGTGCCCTTCCCACAATGCCCCTGGCCCCTCCCCGTCAATAGACGCTGAGCTGGCGTCATTGTCCCGATACAGTGACCTTTTACCTCGCCAAAGTTAGCGCTTCCTGGGAACCACCCCAGAACTTTTCTCCGATCCGTATTGGAATGTTTGACACGTAGACATGATCTCTATGTTTACCTCCCCTCTCTCCTCGCTATCACTGCGTTTTTCTTCTTCACTATCTCTGTGTGTATCCTTCTCCCCCCTGGCAGTCCCAGCTGTGAACACAACATAGCGGGGGAATGTTTTTTTAAGCCCACTAAAAAATATTCTATTAGCATAAATTTGGTTCTGTTTCGCTGCCTTTCTGCAGTGTCACAGTCAGATCTCTTTGCTTTAAGGATTGAAAGGTAAACAGCTTTAGGTGTTGTTTGTGGGTTAGCTTTCCTTCTTGGCATGACAAGGCCTTAGGGCACCGAACGCATTACAGCTCTAACTGTGTCAAATCTCAGAGGGCTAGGAGGACCCCAGCCAACCTGTGTTCTCTAATGTCACACACCAGCAGTAAGCCAAGTCAATAAAATGAACACCCAGTGATCAAAGAGGTGACAAGGATGCTCATGACAGTGGGATGAAATTCTAAGTTTCCCTATGACACAACACAACACAGGGATGCAAAGCCTTTGCATACATATTTCCCCCTGCAGCAGTCTATGTGAGTGGTAGTAGAAGGGCTTGGAGGTATTTGGATCATTAATAGATACCACTACTGAGCTGTTGTGCAGTACTTTACACTGCCTGGGAATATTCCCCAATGATTTCCACAGACCTTAAGCCCACTCCTTCTCTCCTCCCAGCCTAATCTGTTATTCCTTTTGTTCATTTGCCTTTTGTTCTTTTCTCTTTATACTTTTTGCTTCTATCTCTCCTCTATTCTTTAATTACTGTTCCCACCCAGTGAGAGCCATGTCTCTGTGGCCCTCCACGTCCCAGGAGAAGTAGGGAGACGCAACCATGTGGCTTTACTGACAATGACATGAATGGCCACGGTGGCAGGGCCACCTCTCTGAGGACTTGGACACGGAGGAAAGGAGGGGGCAGGGGAGGTGTAAGAGGAGGAGAAAAGATGGCGACAATGAAAAAGGGGTGGGAAAGATGAGCGCAGGGAGCCCTGGTTCAACCTCCATTTTTCTTTCTCTATTCTCCGTGGTTTGGAAGGATTTCTCAGTTCCCTGGGTGGTTTTACACAGAGAGATTGAAAGAGGACTGGGGAGGGGTGGTGGTCTAAATCATAGAGGACAAGAGGCAAACAAGAAGGAGAACTTCAACAAATCCTGAATCTCTATTTGCACTTTTTGCACCGGTGATGTAATTGCTGTGCCCAGGAGGCCAATAAACCTTAATGACAGGGAATTGTTTAGCCACCAGCTAAACTGCACTGGAGATTTTGATTCAGAAGCTTGGTGGTGAAGAATTTCTTTCTTGAAAGCCATCCTAATTTATTAATAGCACGCAGTAAATGGTATTTAAGACAAAGATGACGTTAATGACACTAGATTAGGAAGAGGTTAATGACGTGGATAATGTGTACTTCAGTTATTCCAACCTGTTCCCCCCCAAAATCACGCAGCACATCCTAAAAATGTGCATCCTACTGTGAGCTACCACAACACATACTGCATAGTACTAAACACAGACGTGCACACACACGCACACACACGCGCGCATCGAGTCTATATTCCCACCAAGCTGACAACTTAATGCTGCTTCAGCCAAGGCAACAAGATGGAATCCGATTGGCAGGATATCATAAAAATCCAGACTGAAAGTGTGCTCCCGAAAATCTGTAGAACAGCATAAT
>VOQK01040728.1:0-11536 GCA_015052645.1 Benitochromis conjunctus
TAACAGATCATGGAAACAGAGGGAGCACAAAGAAACATGAGGGCAAGGGACCTGAAACAATACATAAAAATAACAACAACGTAAAATGCTGGGTCACCGACCCAGGACCATGACAGTTAACACATAGTGACTGAAGAAGAAACACCCAGTGCATCATGGAAATCCCCCAGCAGTCTGAACATAACTAAGGGAGGATTCAGGGTCACCTGATCCAGCCCTAACTATATGCTTTAGCAAAAAGGAAAGTTTGAAGCCTAATCTTAAAAGTAGAGATAGTGTCTGTCTCCTGAATCCAAACTGGAAGCTGGTTCCATAGAAGAGGGGCCTGAAAACTGAAGGCTCTGCCTCCCATTCTACTTTTAAATACTCTAGGAACAACAAGTAAGCCAGCAGTGTGAGAGCCAAGTGCTCTAATGGGGTGATATGGTACTATAAGGTCAGAGGAGGAATGAGAGGCAGCTCTGAAGCTGCGTTCTGTATTATTTAGACTTACAGCAGCTCAGATTTTTGCAGAGACTTCAGAAGGCCTTTTATTGAAAACTGATTATTGGACTAAAGATCAGGAAGTGAAAGTGAGAGAAACACAACAACCAGCATTTAGTTCATTCAAACAGGAAATGACCTCATACTCAATGTTGTGACACAGAGAAATGCAGAAATGATCAGATTCATGTTTTTCTTTGTATTCAATCTAAAGTAGCAGGCCACTTTATTAGGTACACATTCATAACTAAATGAGGATTGATGATTTTATGTATTTTAATTTATGAGACTGCTCACTTCTGGTTAATGTGCTCCACACAGTCACAGCCTCCACCTGTGGATGGAGCTCACCTGTGCTGGTGGAGGTGTGTTTGCTGTCATATGGTTAATGCTGACAGGTAGTGTGTATCTCACCTGAGCTACGAGTTCTTCATCCCAGGGCTGAAGCTCGAGGAGACGAGGGTGTCAGGTTAGCAGCTCTCCTCCTCCTCCTCCTCCTCCTCCTCCGCACACACACAAACAATGACCACAAATAAAATCCACGTCTCAGACTGAAGCAGGTGATTCGGGTCCTTTGGTGATGAATGTTTGAGTGAAGGTGAGGATGAAATGACTGAAAGATTCAAACTGAGCTCCAGCTCCAGACAGTCTGATTGTAATCTGATTACTTTCATCCTGAAGTGAGCTCACATGTTGAGATTCAGACATTAAATGATGTCAGGCAGCATTTCTAGAGCCTCACCCTCAAAGTATCTCCACTGAAAATCACCTCAGTGGGTCTAAACTGAAGTTCATGTGAGGCCTGTGAGTCATGTAACGAACGACGGGCAGCACCACACACAACACCGACGAATGGATAAAATATGTTCATTATGTGAATTATGATCCAACTATCACCAAAAAAGGTTGCATACTCCAGGATACGCCCAACCTGTGGAGTTATTATCCAGTGAGGGTGTGGCTCTCAGTCAGCTTCATAACAGGACAACCCAGCTGGTGACATCACAGTGGCTATGTATTTAATCAGCTTTCATTAAATGAACAAAACTACATGGAACATTTCCCTGTAATTACAGCAGTTACAGTACAGTAGTCTGTTTTCTTAGGCAGAAGTTTTCCTTGAGTGTGCAGGACTCTGATGCAAGGTCTGAAGATACCTCACTGATGTGTTTGTTCCTAAGACGTGATCTTGTATAGTCACAGTTTCACAGTCCAGAGATAACAGAAAAACCTTTTCAGTAGAAATATGTACATATGACAAATATCGATACTATTACTTGTTTTTCTCTTACAAAATAAAATATGGACTTTGGTGTAACAGCACCCTGACTTACTGTGATATGAAGGCCAAAGTGACGATCAATGATAACAGAAGAAGACCACTGATGTGTTATTAATCTGTCACAGGTCAGAGTTGTTTCTTACAGGATCCAGCAGATGGTGCTAATCCTCCAGAACACCAGCTGCTCCCTACATGTTTGTTCTGTTGGTTTTTCACATGTTGAGATTCAGACATTAAATGATGTCAGGCAGCATTTCTGGAGCCTCACCCTCGAAGTATCTCCGCAGAAACCTCGGCCCATCTCAGTGGGTCTAATCTGAAGTTCACGTGAGGCCTGTGGGACATGTTGTCACGCAGCTGAAAGCTTAAACTTCAGCTTAGTGTCACGTCTGAGGAGATTTCAACTGTGTCACTTTTTTATAACGTAAAGAAATCAGAGGTCTGAAAAGTCACCAAGGAAGGTTTTAATGAGGTTTGGAAGTATTCAAAAAAAACAAGTAACTTTTGATGAAGACCTTCTGACAGGTTTAAATACTTTTACTCTCGTGTTGTTAAGACTTTAACTCATCCCAGCGTGTGTTTTAAAGAAAAGCCCCAGGTGAAGTTTAGAAGTGTTTGCTAACAACACAATGAAAGAAGTAACAGTGGATGATTCATCGTTGAAAACTGAAGGAATAGAAACAATAAAGGCTCCCATCAGAAAGGTTTTATTTAATACATCTTCCACTTTTACAGAACACATAAGCCAAATATTATTATTACTAAACACTGTTTATTCTTACTTTACAACTACATTCAAAATAAATATCAGGAAACTAAAAATGAAACCAGCTAATAAATAAACCATAAAATAAAATACTGACAGATAAAATGTGAGGTGTGAAAGTTGTGAGTAAACACACAATGTGAGACAATGGAAGTAACACAACATTGTGATAAACTGATGCCAAAATAGCTTCAAGTGTATCGTTTGGGTTTGATAATAAAAAAACATAAAATCAGTGGAGTTTCTCTCTGTTATGAATCCGTTCATGTCGGTCGTCTAATCAGTTAATCAGCTCTTTAAAGTCTCACACACATCTGAGCATATTAGAGCTCTCATAAAGATTATATATGAATGTAATATATGCAGGTAAAGGCTGAACTGGACAATAGAGGATGTTTCTACTTCTATTCTAAACAGAGTGAAGCTTAACGTTTGTTTATAAGGTGCTCAAGCTGCGAGCTGTAAATATCATACACGGCAGATTTTAGGTGTCATTTTGTTAATAAAAGAAGACATAAAGACTCAAACAGACACAAACGAGTCCTCTGCAGCACTGACCCCAGGTGCAGGCAGCTACAGTGAGTTAGACGTTTAGTTTTTACATTTTTCTGTTGCCTGATTGGAGGACGAGTTACACCAGCACACGTAACAGACCAATAAGTAATGGCGCAGAGCAGAAGAACCATCTGAGCTGATGGAGGAAACAGTTATATAATTCAAAGCAGCTCTGTGCTGATGATTCCCCGATGGAAATCACATTTAAATCAAAATACTAGAACTTTAAGCTGTAATCGAGTTAAACCCGACTGAAGTTTGAGCCTGCGCCTACTTTAGAGAGCTGAAGAGCACAAACAGAGGGGCAGAGAGGAGAGGAAGGTGGTGTTCGGAGGTCGTCACTGCTGCACCACGAGTCGTAGGAGGCTCAGGACGTGGAGTCGTTATTTTAACAGCAACTTTCTCTGCAACACAAAACAACGTCAGTTTAACAAAGCTGAACGTGTAAAGAAACACTTCATTTCAGAAGCCTACATCTGTGAATCAGGGCTGAAACATTGCTGCTGCTGCTGCTGCTGCTGCTGCTGCAGAAACAGAAACATCTGCTTTGTTTTTGTGAAGCTTGCAGATCACAGCAGAGCAACGACAGCGTGATCTCTGCCTGATGCTACCACGGTCACACGAGCCACATCCTGACCGCTCGTTCAGGTGTTTCCTGTTTTCTCACTCTGCTTTTAACACTTCTGCAGCTCTTTAACTGAAATAGGCTTCTTGTAGAAATAAACCTGACACTCTGTGGATGGATCAGAAACAAACAACACAAGCAAGGAAAGGTTTTTAAGCAGAATGAGTTTGAGCACAAACTGGAACACCTGCTGAAGGATCATCTGTTAGCGTCTGTCCACCTTTACCTGCTGCTTTGTCTACATATGGTTAGAAAAGAGCCAGAGTGGTTTCTATGTGTTCAGAGTGGATTCATACAGAGGCTTGTTGTGCAGCAGTCAGCTCTTTGTGTGCGTCATCGACACTTACTGTGAAGTCTCTGCACTGAATCAGAGCTAAAGAGGAAACCTGTCCTGATCACAGCAGCGTGATCCTGAACGTCCCCCTGAGCTGCTGCTGCACAAACACTGAGGTGTTCCTAATAAAGTGCTCGTGCTGCTGAACTGACCTGTGACGTTCAGGATCATCTTGGCCTGATAGCTCACTTTGGGGATGTCGCAGTCGTACGGGCCGGCGTCGTCCGCCCTCAGGCCCGTTATGAGGATGGAGAAGTTTCCAGTCTTGTATTGGTCTGGGAAGCTGGACACGCGACCTCTGAACTTTGGATCTATTTGATCCTCTCTGCCGTTGATGATGTCCAACACAGCTTTGTCATCCTTGTCCCTCCAGTAGGCGTTGATCGGCTCGGGCAGCGTTTCAGAGTAGACGCAGGGCAGCAGGACCTCCCCCCCGATGAAGCCGGTCCTCACAGACTGGCTGCTGCCTGCAGGACCACAGGACAGGTTTGTGCTTTAGCTCGCTGTGTGCAAACTGAAGAACTCAGCAAACCCCCTGAATCTGTCTAAATGTGCAGAGAGGCCAGTCGATCTTTACCGATCGAAACTGTTTCTTGGTGAAATAATTTAGATTTTTAAAGTATCTGATATTTTAAAATGATTATTTTTTGCAGATCACACTTTTTTGTTTTTGGAGTAATTTAAAATAAATCTGCAAAATAAAAGGTGGTGTGCAGATACATTCAGACAGTGTGGACAATTAAAGACATTCTGGATCAAACAACCTGGAAGTCTCCTTTAAACAAAAAAGGTTCAGTGTTGAGTGAAGTAAAACACATTGTGTGCATTGAAAGCAGCCAGGTGAGGTGTTTCTGGTTAGATGCTGTTCTGGGCGCAGACCCTGGGGTAGACCCAGGACCTGCTGGAGAGACGATCTCACCTGTCCTGGAAACATCTCGAGATCCAGCAGGAGGAACTGGACAGTGTGGCTTTGGGACAGTTCTTATAAAAGCTTTCTATAATAATTATCTACATTATTTTAAAAAAGGCAATAAGGATAATCCAAAACTCTGGTTAGAGAGATCATAATAAATGAATTCTTAAAAAATCAAAATCATTTAAATTGACTGACCTGTTTCAGCCTACCTCCTGATGATATCCTGAAATAGTTTTTTAAGGACGCAGGGGGACGCGGTTTGATGGAGGCAGTTACATTTAAAGCATCCCTGTGTGCACACCACAGTACACACCGTCTCTGAATGACGGGAAGCAAAGTGGAGCCATGAAACATGTCTGTTTGTAGCAGACGAGCTCTGACCAACCGTCTCCACGGGTTAGGGTTGAGAGACTCAGAGTCTGTGAGCTGGACGACCTCTGAGATGACTCACAGTAAACAGGTTATATAGCTGAGACTCACCTGAGCTCAGACTGCACAGCAGACACAGCAACACCACCAAGCTGCAGACAGACGCACACATGAAGGTGATTACGTCCTGCTGCTGCTGTCAGATACAGATTTAACTACCAGAGGTATGAACACAGCTCTCGTCATCGTTTATGTACCCAGGACGACCTCAGAGTCAGACCAGCGGGACTCCTCTCGGTTAAACCTGGAACGAGGTTCCAACAAACGAGGGAAAGCAGGAAGCTTCATCACCGATGAGGGCATTTCCCTTTCCATCGCTCTTTGTGTCACAGCTGCCTGTGATAGACCGAGGTAGCAGTCGAGTGCTGGCGGTTGGTGTGAACAGCCAGTGGAAAGGAAGCAGAGATGAGACTCACAGACGGCGCTGGGATTTTTTTCTTTCCGTGTTTGTGTGTTTGTGTGTTTGTGTGCAGGAAACCTGTGAATACGTCTGAGGCTTGCCGTGAATTTACGTCACTGTTTTTAATTTGTTTTGTTTATCTGTGCTGTTCTTTAAAATGACATCATCACTTTATTACCTTGTAAATTTCCTGTGACTGTGCTACTGTGTGGTTGCATTGTGTCATTGAACCCAGTGTTTCGTTTATTGACATATTCTGCTGGATTCTTGGTTTGTCTGTTTGTTTGCAGTCTAACATCATTGTGTGATTAGAGTTACCAATAATCTGGTCACACCGAGTGTGAAAGTCAGTAAAACCCACATTTTTTAAATATTGGCTTCAAACTTCACAACAACACACTGGGCATGGAGAACAATAATAAGAGCTTCACTCTGACCTGCACTGTTAGCGCCTAAGGTCAAAGTTCACCTTGAAAAGAAATTTCAAGAAAGCATATTGAGTATAACATTAACAGGCATGGAAAGAGCCGTACAACACGTCATGGTGACACCATAACAGACTGATGTCATCATCACTGTCACAACAATATCATAAAGGAACAAAGCCCCTGACCTTTCAGAGGATTGTGCTTGTTCACTTGCTTTGTGTATTTTCTTTGAGTGAGTTTCGTTTTGTTCTTGGTTCCTCGCTGGTTTCGAGTCTTCCCTCAGTGTTCAGTCCCCCTGTTTTCACTGCATTCATGTGTCTGTTTCCTCCTTTATGTCACTTCCTGTCTTATTTTTATAGTTAGTTGGTTTGCTGTTAGTTTTGCTTCCCTTGATTTATGTCTCGTTTCCCTGTTTGTCCTTCTGTGTGTATAAATTGTGTTTTCCTCCCATTAGTCTTTGGTCTGTTCTGCATGTCCCACTCTGTGTTTTCAGGCTTTGTTTCAGAACTTTATGGCTGTCTTTACTTGACAGTGGATATATTGGAAAAAGGATGTTTAATATGGAGCTGCCAGGGAGGAAGAAAAGAGGAAGACCTCAGAGAGGTTTCATGCATGTAGTGAAAGAGGACATGAAGAGGGATGGTGTGAAAGAGGAGGATGCAGGGATAGGGTGAGATGTAAGAACATGACAGTGTTTGACAAAGAAAATGTTTGAAATCCAACATCGTGGTCCCACAGCGTGACTTCACCAGATACACGTGTTTGAGTCAGGAGAAAAATTCACCGTAGAAAAATATTTCAGAGATTAAACGAAAGACGTTTTCTGATCTTTGCAGCCAGAACAAACTGAACGCTGGAAAATAATATTTATAATTTCTACAGTTCACACAGAAAGTAATCTATAATGTCTTTTATTGTCATGTGTTTCAGCAAACAGCAGTGATCTACAAGGGAAATGCCGAGCGTGGAAACAGGAGCAAGCAGAGAATAGTCAGTGTAAAGCACAGTAAACATCACTCACACTCACGTCAAACACACTTTAAACACTGACAAGCTGCAGGCTGTCACAATGTGAGCTGTGCTTGAAACATATTAAAGTCAAACATGCTGAGCCATAAATAACCACGGTGTTTGGTCATGATCAAAACGAGTTCCTGCAGGCCTTAAAAAGCATGTTAGATGGTCCTTCATATTTTTCATATCATCAACTATTTAAAAAACAAGTGCAGTGAGGGATTTAAGCGTTTCTCTAAAATATGTCAAATCAATTCCAGAAGTTCAGCAGATTTTAGACAGCAGCAGTTAGCAGTTAACTGTGTGCACACAGGTGTGCACACAGGTGTACACACGGGCCTTCAGAGACACAAACTACACCTTTCTTGGCTGCTACCTCAAAGCGCTGTTTTTCTCTCCCTCCCTCCCTTTCTTTCTCTCTCCCTTTCCTATCCCCAGTCATGTCTGTCCCGTCTCTAATAACTTAAAGTAAATAATAAATAAGGTCAATCAAATGGATCAATACGACAATGCCGTAATGATCCACTTGATAAAGTAAATCCGTTGGGCATCTTTCTTAGCCTTCAGACAATAATTCTGATGGTTAAACAACCAAACAGGCAAATAAAGGAAAAATGAAGCCACTGTCTGCCAGATGGATGTTTTTCACAAGTTTCCCTCATTGTACTGATCAGGAAAACTCAACACTCGACCTGTGAACATCAGCACATGGCACGCCATCGATGATGTAAAACACTGGTTTGTCCTGTTTCTACCAGAAGACGTGACGTTGTCTTGTAGGGGGAAGTCGCTGTGTAGGTGAGCTGCCAATCAAGAAAGACTAAACTGTGTGCTGAGAGCTGAGAGTAGGGTTACAAACCAGGACCTCACCCTGATCTGGTTTTGTGCTCAAGAAGCAGGTGCAGTCCACTAGAACAACACTGTGGAGAAAAACAAATGTACAATGTAAATCATCTGAGAGGTGTGGAGGACCAAAGGAGCCACACACATCCAAATAAAGAATTCTTAAATAATGAATTGTAGAAAAAATTCTGCATTTGTAAATTCATTTTTAAGTCATTTTATTTAAACACTGTTTTAAATACATTATTCAAAATGAATAATTAATCATCAATAAATACTTCAATTCAAAAATGAATTTCAGAATAAAAGAGTTAATGTCTCAAACTCATTTCAAAACCATCTTTGAATTACAAATTCACGCTCACGGATTAACGTTTGCATTAGCAACTTCATTTTAAAAATCCTGCTGCAATGCAAATTAGCCACACCGTGGGATGTAAGGAGCTCTCTGATTGGTTGAACAGACACAGCTTTGTCCTGGTAAGAAGCATGTGTGCTTGGACAAAGGCCGTTCAGCCTCGGGCTAACATGGCTAACGCTAGCATCACCACACATATGTTATTTTAAAATCATCTTAGCTTATGAAAATTTAACGTGGCAGCAGTACACGCTAGCGAGGTGTTCTGTAAGCTGCTGCTTCACTAATAAAGCTTGAAGCAGTTCAGACTGTTAGCACCAGCACTGAGCCTGTTACAGTTACAGTGTTAGAGCAAAGGCTGCTACCTACAGCCTTTAAACTAGTGATTAAAATGCTGACAGTAAACACATCAGTCCAGAGGTTACCACATGACTTTCTGACACTGAGACAGGCTGATTAAGATAACAGCTGTCAGTTCTGTCATTCCTTATATCACTGCCCTCTGCTGAGACTGGAGATCACACTACTGATTTCAGCTTATTTAATATGTGAGTGCACAGATTCATTCTCGACTGGACATAGATGATGATCAAGGACCATGTGTAGTTTTATTTTTTACATGGTGGCTGTTTATTAATGCAATTTCAAATTAATACTCAAAAGTTGTATATGTGATGATTTCATCAAATCCCAGCATCTCACACAGTATGCTGAATCTTAGCATGTCCACTATATTATAATCAGTACAATTTAAGCATTCACTGCACCTACAGTATCTACACCTGTGTGGTAACGATACAGATAATGAAATGTAAATATTAATAAAATATACATAATGAAAAACAAATGCTGAAATTGATTCAGTTTAGTACATTTCTCTGTTTTCTTGAATGTCTTGAATTCTGTGATATATTTTGTAAACGATGTGGAAATAATTTTCAGAGGTCTTAAAGTAGTTAAATCACTGCTGATAGTCTGGTTGTTTATATTTTCAATAGTTTTTGTGTCTGTAGGTCTGTTTGATGACCATTTGGACTCCTCTGGGAGATGAGAAGTCGACATAGGGAAAATTTTCATTTAATAAAGCATGCAGACAACGATGAGCAGTAGCTCACATATTTTAATAAAAACCCAAGCTTGCGTGAGAGCGCGGCCATCGCGGGGCACTGACCAGTAGACTCTCCCAATCCCAGCACAGCCCTGGGTTTAAATACCAGTCAACCAAACAACAGGCATTGCACAACGGTTGTTTACACCTTTGATCTCCCAAAGAAAGTAAGAGTTCACAATCCCTTATCACCTGTTACAGTGGTTGATCCCCTTGTCTCTTCCCCCATCCTCAAAGAGAAACAAAAGTCTGCACCACCTGTAGAATCTTCCCCCACGCTGGTGCCGGGCTTCCTGTGTGAATGCTCCTGAGATACAATCACAAGACCCCCACCATCTGTTTAACTGTGTGAATAGGGTGTGAACCAGACATGCTAAACCAGTGACATCAAAGCCCTACTAATAAAACAATGAGACCAATACATAAATGAAAGAAATTCCAATACATTTTCCACCTTTGATTCTTCAATCAACTAAGAATCACATTAATAACAGTAATTTCTTTCCTGACATTCTGTATATCACATCAACACCATTGTACACTTACACAGTTTCACACTGTGCATCCTTACTTCACTATTTTCTCACCACACTTTTGTTCATCTCCAATCGTCCTCACAATCTAAGCTCGCACATGCAAAACATAACAAAGGAAGGGCGCTTTCCAGAATATCACATTACACATGGCAAAACTTGTCACGTCACATTACTGGTACGGCACATGTGAGTGAAATTCTTGTGTGCAAGCTTCACAAGCATCGGTGCAAAATACAAGAAATATAAGAAACAAGCCAAATATAAGAGCAGGAATATGAGAATTATAAGAATAAATATATGTACAAATATAAGAATGTATGCACATTGATAAATATGTATGCCATATATATATATATATATATATGTGTGTGTGTGTGTGTGTGTGCGCAGGTGTGTGTGTATATACATATATATATAAAATATACAGAGGTCAGCAGTTTGAATATTGTGCAAAAGAAATGTTATTTATGTACAATATGAAGTGCATAAGTGTTGAAGATCTGGTAGGTGACAGTGAGGTGTGTAAAGTGTTAGTGGTCAGTGTTCAGCAGTCTGCTGGCCTGATGGAAAAAGCTGTCCCTCAGTCTGCTGGTTCGAGACCGGATACTGCAGTACCTCCTGCCTGACAGAAGTAGTTTGAACAGTTTATGACTGTGTAAGGTGTACATTCATGGGAAACAGTTGTTATGATAGGGACGCCATTTTGGTGTAAGTCATATTTCTTCACTTTATCCTTAAATGAATTCAATTTGATTCAATTGTATTTACACAGCGCCAAATCATAACAACATTCACCTCAAGGCGCTTTACATTGTAAGGTAGACCCTACAATAATACATACAGGGAAAAACCCAACAATCATATGACCCCCTATGAGCAAGCACTTTGGCAACAGTGGGAAGGAAAAACTCCCTTTTAACAGGAAGAAACCTCCAGCAGAACCAGGCTCAGGGAGGGGCGGCTATCATGGTGCGCTGTGTGCAGGCAGGAGAAAGGACCCAAAATGCAGACCCGTAGACAGGAGGTGGGATGAAAAAACAAAACAGCTTTATTCGCTGACCAAAAATACAAAGGATAATCCAAGGCAAGATGAAAATAAATCCACGGGGAGACACACAGCATACCGGAAAAAGCACAACAACGTTAACGACGCAACAGGGAACTAAGGGAGACGCTGGCATAAATACACAGACGGGTAACGAGGAGACTCAGAGCACACGGGGAGCACAGCTGATACACATGACACAGATGAGGGCAAAGCAAGACACATTCACATAAGGCACAGGACATGAAACCACAGGACTTTCACAATAAAACAGGAAACAAAACCACAAGCCGACTCAGACTCGGAATACTGGCTGAACACAAAGCACAGAACAGGAACAGAATCAAGAAGGGCAACAATTACAAGCAGGGGGCTAAACATAGAACTCACTACATGGGGAACACACAGGCAGGG
>VOQK01040729.1:0-26620 GCA_015052645.1 Benitochromis conjunctus
TGAAAGCAGTTAGGACCAAAATACCTTCCCTAAGGCCCAGAGAGCTTTAAAGACGAACAGGAGTAGATTATTTTAAACTCCATTCTGTAACACACTGAGAGGTGCAGAGTCCTGAAACTTTAGACAGATGTTTTCAGGTGACTTTTTTTTATTTTTCGGCACAGATAAAATCATTAAAGTCATCCAGTCTTCGAGAAATAAAAGGTTTTAATACAGACAGGTATTTTTGGATGTTGTCCATATCAGTTGAAGATTTAAGCGTTTTAAAAAATAAACTCTGAATGCTTGAACTTCAGTGAAACAGTACCAGGAGGTCTCTGCCAGTCCATCTAGTTGTACTGTAGTGAGAATAACGATGAATGAAGTACCATCTCATAGGACTGTCACAATATCATATTTTATCGAAACAGAGCACTTTGCTCTCAGATTGCAGATTTTCTTGTGGTTCCTGAAGATTATGAAACTAGAATCTGTGGCAGAGCCTTCAGCTATTGGTCCATCTCCTGTGAACCCAGTTTGGGTTAAGTACAGATACTCTCTTATAAAGCCAATAGGGCTGGATCAGATGACCCTGAACTCCACATCCGTTATGTTGCTATATCTTCAGGCTGCTGGGGAACTTCCCATGATGCACTGAGAGTTTCTTCTCCATTCAGTTTTGTGTTTTTCTGGCAGAGGCTTCTTTCTTTCTCTCCACTGTTGCCAAATGCTTCTCATAGAGGATTGTCTGATTGTTTACTGTAGGGTCTTTACCTTACAATATAAAGCACCTTTATATAGCAAAGACTGCTAATGTGAATTGATGTAAACTGATGTCTGTGTAGCATGTGGTAATTAGCAATGAAAGAAGTGCAACTGAATTTGCCGATATATGCTACCTTGTTTTCAAAACACAAAAAACAGTCCTTGATTACTGGCAGTGTCAATGTGTGTAAGCAGTTACTGATGATGGAAATTGTGTTTTATTGGTAACCAGTTAAAAAAAAAAAAACAATGTTTAAATTAATCAGAAAAATAATCAATCCCCATTGATACCATTTAGACTCCAAGACTCTAGATGTTATTCATTGCTCTTGCCTTTTAAGACAGGTGATCACTGTCTGCAGATTATATTGCCCATCTTTTAGTTTGTGTTGATGCAGCAAAAGTTTCTCTAAATGTACTGTCAATTAAACACCAAGTGACTAACTTCCACACACAGGACACGGGATAAAAACTGAAGGGAAACAGCCTCTCTCACAATCTGTCATATGTTCGCTCTGAGCTACTTATAACTGGAGGTGTGACCACTAAAGAATTCTGTTCCCAAGTGCTACTGCTAAAACTCGTAAAAAGCTGCCTCGTTCCACATCGTGCTAAAGAGAAATGCCAACTTTGTCTCCATGGACTACAAGTGTGGCATTACTGTGCATGTGTCTGTGTAATGCTTTAAGTGTCTGCCAGAGATCTAGTGCTTGAAGTGACACCCATGAGTGCAGGCCCACGCTATACACCCACCACATAATGGGTAGTGAGAGGGAAAAGCTAATGGACAAACAGATGAATCGAGATTTAAGTCAATACATGGATGAAGAGCTGGATGACGTTCAAGAGTGTAGTTTCAGTTATGCAACCATTTAAAAGCAGATACACCAAAAAACTGAATTAGGTTATCTGTACATATATGCATAAGCTAACTTTGAGAAAATAATGATATAAAAGAAGCTTTAGAAGACACATGCAAAATAAAATTACCTTTACCAGCTTCTCTAAAAGGTCTATACACATAAATATGACTGCTCTGCATACAGCTGAGGCAATGAATTTGTGTCAGCTTACAGAAGTCCATGCATTTTCCTATTTGCTTCTGGTTATGTGGTTAACATGTATTTATGACTGATTCAAGTTTTTTGGCCTTAACAAACTTGGCAGGTCACCAAAAGTTGTGTATGCTGCAAAAGATCTGTCAAAACTGGCAAGAATTGTTATGCCTCAGTCACTCTAGAGTAAAAGTAGGACTGTAACCTACTTGTGAGACGTGACTGCATTGAAGATTTTTCCCATTTGACGATCTACTGGTTTGAGTGTGCAACTCTCTCAACCTCTGGGCAACCACTTTTGATCACAAGGGAAATGCACAGGTCGCCTGGTGGTAGGAAACCTTTCTCTGATGCAGACTAATTGCCATCTAGTTTATAAATGCACACAGATTGCCAATATTGCACTGCAATCAATCAGAGTCAACCTGCTCTGATCAGTGCAACGCATCTAGTTATAATCAGGGACTCAACCAGAATACAACCTGTTTGCAACCAGTTATTTTCCCATATAAAAGCAAGGTTACCAAGCACCTATGTCATTTTGCAGTTATATTGTCATCTAGCAGCAACTATATCAGTTTCAGATTTATGAGGTTCAGTCTGGACTCCGAATGCAAGTAGTTAATGAGAATTTCTGTTCAATATGAATTTTTAAACTCTAGTGCGACAGCAGCATAATTGGTTCCATTTAAATAACAACACAAAATAAATAAAAGTTCTTATTTAAAGTGGCTATACAGCTGCTGAATAAAATCCACTGGTGCGTAATGATGTTTGCTGAATAAACACTATCTCCTCAATTCGTCTGAACGACCAGTAACGCTTCTAGTGCACTCTGGGCAAAGTAGCAGCTTGAGATGTTTGTGGTGCCCTTAGTGGTCATTACATGTGTGGTTTTATTGCCCACAATGCAACTAAGCCGACACGTGGGATGGTGATTTGGGTGTATTATGCGAGTAGCAGCAGGTAGCCTCAAGCACAAATAAGAAATTGGCCACAGAAGTCCAGTGAAGTCCCTTTTCCCCCCCATTTTTACATTGGCAGGCTTCAGCATTTGTTGACATCTGGAGTGATGTCACTTGATCACTTGAGACGATTTATCACAACGTTCCTTAACAACTTGTTTTATTGTGTTTTTTTTTTGTTTTTGTTTTTTTACAGTGCAGAGAAGCTTCCCAAAAACTGTCGACTTTGATGTGTGAAAGTCTCCTTTTGAAGACCAAACATCCCTCCATTCTCTTCCACTTATCCAACTGAAAACCAAACAATTATTGGTTCATATATTTGAAAACTGTATTAATTTTGTTTGGCTGGTAATTGGCTATAGAGAGCAAAACTGTACATCATGGCTACCTAATATAGGAAGATTCTGTTTGGGTTGGTAGTGACCACCACTACCAAAACAGTGACAAATATTCTGTGTACACAATGTATGTCTGCTGTAGGCACGAGGAGGTAGAGAGCCTGCTCAAGCTACTGGGATATTCATATATGCTCAGCCTTGCCCCGCCTCAGGCCATCTGCTGCCCTCCCTCTAATCCAGGGGCTTGTCGCTGGTGATTAGCCGGCCACTCTATCACTCTCTCTGCCCCAGTACCATTGTACATTCCTGGCTTATTATGTTGATACTAATGTTAAAGCATGGTTAGGTGTGCTCTCTCCAGCTAAATTCCTTTCTATGGATATTTGATGCCTACAAATCCTCTACACTTTCTGTCAGCTTCTCCCTCTTGCTCCTTCATTACAAATGCCAGGCCTATAATGCTGATGTTAGGGCTTAAATGTGCTTAAGTGATCTCTTACTCTATTTTCGCCTTATGCATTTTAACCACCTTTTCCAATTTCTCTCTACATGTGCACTTTTGTCAGCACTACGTATTCCCTGGCATTAAAGGGCTGTAAATGCAGATCAATTTCAGGAGCAGTTTCGAGAGAGAAAAAAGGCAAACAAGATCAATATAATCAATCTAATGTATTGGCAGGTTTACTTCCATCTTGACTTTTAATATCTAGCTGAATTCGTTCTTGAACTGTGCATGTGAGACTAATGAGACCTGCCTACTGAAGGTGTAAAGAGCAGTAATCAATAGGAATGCAAAGTGAAAAGGACAGGTTTATTAAACATGACGCAATTTAAAGTAAACCTTCACTATTATTGTCCCCTTGAGTTTACATTGTCAGATTAGTATTTTATTTCATTCTGATGCTGTAAAGCCAAGTATATAACACGTCTCCATGGGTGGCAATGTCAGCTGGTCAACCAGGGCTATCCCCCGGGGAAAAAATCAACTGTTCAATGGAGTGGAATAAAATGTGGTATCCCCCTAAAGATAATTTGTAATAACTTCGTGAACTTTTTTATCTAGCACCGGTGTAAAGTTGAATTTTGTGGCAATAATATTTTGTACACACATTCAACATGACTTTTACAACTCTTCAGGCTGTACCATGAAACAAGAGAGCCAGCCAAATGTGGGAACTTCCTATCTATAACAGTTCCTGGTCAGCCCGTACTACAAAAAAAACTGATAGGTGTAACTCCATGATGTCAGGGTGAATCTCTAAACTGCTCTGAGCAGCTTAAGTTAAGACACCAATATTTATAATTATGCCACCATTAATACATTTGATCAATTTCCCTGAAATACAGCAATCAGATCGCTATGCTCAGACAGAGAAGGGTCTCTTTAGATGTGTATTAAACAACATTGGCTTTTCCTGATGAGCATCAGTAAGAGATGCAGCAGGGACTTTGTTCCCGATTTCTTTTTAACATTCAAAAAGACATTCATAATGAAATTAATTATTCTGAATGCAAACGTGATTTTTTTTTCTTTTGGTTCAAATATTGGAAACACTAAAATGTTTCCAACGAGCTGGTGACAGAATTTGTGACTCAAATTTAAAAACTTTAAGTATCTTATTATGAAATACAGCCTTCTGGTCAATATGTGTTATAAGTTTATGGAAAAAAAAATCAAAATTATTTATTTTTTGTGTGGAGGTTTTGGTTTCTATTTATGGTTTCATGGCTCTTCTTTCTCATGCCTCCCAAATTCCCAAAGTCTTTGTCTACTTCTGCTGTTTCTTCCACTGCTTGTAAATTCTGGTTTTGTTTCACTAATTGTTCGTATTTTGTTGTTTTACTTCCCGTCTTTGTTTGGTTCTCCATAATTTCCTAATTGCTTCCACTAACTTCTCTTATATATCAGCACGGAGTCTATACATAATCTTGTCTCTCCTTTTGTCAAATTTTTGCACTCCTTTGTTTGTCTCTTGGACTCCTTACTAGAATTTCTTGTGCTTTTATTTCAGGATATTGTTAGATTTTTTTTTTTTTTTATCCCATCATTATTGTGCAATTCGTTTTTTTTCCACACCCTTTCAGTTAATTACAGTTACTCTGATTATTTGCAGGCTGGAGAGTTTTCATTTATCTACAAACATCCAAAAAACCATCATCTCCCTCAGTTGTGAACACAGTTAGTGCTTTAATGTGAGCATGCTATTGAAAAGCTATGGTACATATTATACCTGCTCATCATCGGCACTCGTTTTGTTACTGTGAACGCACTTTATATCCAAGCACTGCTGTGTCTAATTACATCCTCACATGGACTGCTCTTGTGTTAATTAATATGTTTTAATCATGGTTTAATCACCCCTCAGCCACAACATTAAACCAGCTGGAAGGTGTAGTGAACGGCGCTGATCATCTCGTTACAATGAAACATTCTGCCAAGACACTTTGTCCTGATATTCATGTGGATCTGACTTTGAGATCCACCTAAACACAAAGACCAAACACAACCCCAACAGAAGCCTCCAACTAAATAAGAATGGCTCAACAAACATGACAAAGTGCCCAAAGGTTTTGAACAAGGCATCAAATACCCCTGACCCTAATTCAATTAAGCATCCATGGGATCCTATGTCTTAGCCTCAGTATGTTGCATGTTGGTTGGTGAATCTCTTTCTTGAATTCACAAGTTGAGCATTTTTGCTGCTATGTCAGTGTAGCAAACCCAGACCTGATGAGCGAGTGGCAAATCCAAATGAGGGACTGCACACGCATGTGGCAGCAACCTGTCAATCACGTGACAGGCTTTATTGCCCTTTTGGACCAGGATTTACAAAGTAAACATAAATAATACTTTAAGCTACAACATGGCATTTAGAAAAACTTTAAAATAGCACCCGAGATGATAAAGTCTTTCCCCAAACCAAAAACACCTCAAAATTCAAACATCTGCCCTGTGCTAGAGACCACAGAACATTTCTACATGTCCAATATATGTTCTGTACACGATTAAGAGCTGCTTCAGCAGCACAAGGAGATTTACACAATATCTGGGTGGTAGTGACTGATCGCTTACTCCTTCAGCTTATCACACTAAATGAAAACAAACTAAAACAGACGAGAACAGACTTTCCAGATTTCAACCGACAAACAACATCAAAAGGGGGATTGAAGAACACCCTCACAAACAATTACCTGAAGCCATTTTTCTGTCGCTGTTGCACTCTGAGGAATTACTGCACTATTTTTTACTCGATGAACCAAGAACACATGGTCCAGAAACAAATAGCAAGCATTCATAAATGTGGTCAAAACTGCATAAGTGCAGCATGGCACTCAAATGCAGTGCGGTTTTCAAACCAACAACAGAAGCTCAATACACTAATGTAATGTTCTCATTATATTCCGATTTAGTAGCTTTGATATATGACTCCTAAACTGCACTGCATATTAAAGCAGTCTGTGTACAGTTCATTACGTGATCTACAGATGAATTATAATCTTTCTGCCGTACAACAGTGAGTGCTTTCTATGACAGTTTGCTATCAGCTTTTTCCACTGGGGGAAAACACCCAAACCACCACGGAGAAGAAAGCTTTTATCTTCAAAAAATCTGGGGACATGACTACCGCATGGCTGAGCAACAAATAAATAAATAAAAAATAATAAAAATGGATGGCCAGTGGGGGAGATGAAGGATTAATGACAGAGCTGCTGGATAGACAGGAGGATATTTACCTCCAAGCCACCTCCATCTCTTCAGCTTTATTAGAATAGCATCAGGGGAGGCAGCACAGGCTCCTTTCAGGTAAATGTCACTGCTTTCTTCGATGATACCGCAATTCCTCTCAGCCCACTGAAGCTGCCTCCTTGCCTCTTGGGAAGTCAAGGGCCTGTTTTGAATGTCACTCCCTGACCACGAGAGTGCTTGATTTCCTCAATATGGCCCCGGTTATTTGTTTGTGTTGCAACTTGTGGCTGAGTGAAGATTTAAGACCTTGTTTGGGAAGAGACACCAAAGGGACACGACCCCATTGTACCAGAAAAACACAAACCTACTATTTTAGGGAAGAAAAACAAATGAAACGGAAAAGGAAAGGGTAGATGTTTCTGCTTTGATCTTTCATTTAATTTACCTGGATTTCCATCAGGATCATTATAACCAAACAAACAAACTAGTTATGGTTAAAATATAGATACGATTTCAGTGTTGGCTCGAGGTACTTCTTAACTCGACTGGGCTGCGCACTCTTATTAGACTTTTGAGATAGAGAAGGTTTGTGTTGAAGATTTATTACAAGCAAATCATTCCCAATCGAGAGAAGAATATCAAGTTAAAAAAAAAAACATGCTGGGTATATGCTTGGGTGGGGACAACAGCAGAACGACCCCTGTACTGACCGGAGCAAGCATCAGCAAGCGTCAGACATTAACACTGATTAAGTCAGACACAGCATGAGAGGGAGGAGCAGGGGTGGAGATGGGTTGTGAATCAGTGTGCAGCTTAAATGCCCTAAGTGAGATTTGCCAGTAGGATGCGTGCAAGAGCATCAGCTAAGCCTGCACTGTCAGCCTGTTCTGAGATCAGCTCATCCGCCAAGACCGTGTTCAATTTATAGAGAACATTTTGTTACTGTCTTTATAATATGGGGGGATTTGATTGGATTATGTGAACAAATAAAATTCACAACATGATTTTAGTTCGTTTCCTCTGAACAGTCTGACATGGGACTTTGAGTGAATCACCTGCCAAAAAGATGTGTAAATGATTGGAGGCCACAGAATGTTAGCATGTTTGCTGACATGGCCAGAATAAAATGGTAAAATTGATGTTTTGATCAAGCGGTTTATAAGAGGATATTTAAAACTGGAAATATGACTCTGGTTTATGATACTACCATGGCACGACCAAAATTATTACAACTTTTTGCAAGGAACTTGTAATTTTTCTGCCTTGAAGACGGAGACCAGTTTTCTGCCACCACTTGCAATCAGTTGCTGTTGTCAGGCACCAGCTTTGAAGAAGTCTATCAGTTTGTGATTGAAGGGGGTCAACTTGACAATTACATGCAATATTTTGTGGCAATACAGTGATTAATAGTAATAAAAAAAATTATAATTGCCATCTGTTGTGAATCTGTTGCTGTAAAATACACAGAAATTCAAATTAACTGAGTCATACAAACTCCAGGCTCTATAAACAGTGATGTTGTCTCAGCAATTTAACCACAAACTGCTAGGCAACCTTGCTTATATATAGAAATATAATGAGAATGCAGCCAGTTGAGTTGGTTGCATTCTCAACTGCAAAGAGATGCGCTGCACTGATCACTGCAGACTGGCTCTGAGTGCAACGTTTTAAATCTCTCTGCATTAATAAATTAGACGGTAACTATTTGCAAACATTTGTCTGAGAGTTATGTGGAGACATATTGCATCCCACCAAGTATCCAGAGGTTGAGGGTGTTACATGCTCAAACTCTGGGTGGCCAGCTGATTGCTGCAACTACTTGCAATTGGTCACAATGCAAAAATAAATAAATAAATGCAATCACCAAGAAACCATTGCTTTTTCAAAGTTGTTAGGAGGATGCCATCCTATTTTAAATCTAGTGTGACTGAGCTATTAGGGCCTCAGATGAGTTTACAGGGAAACCACATCCTTTTCAGAGACTGAACTAAAATCTACAAGCCTTCGGCCACTAACCTCTGATCCTGTCGCTCCCCACCACATTCCTTCCAAAAGTCAGTACATCACTGATTGTTCCTGCATATGAACTGGGACTGGAATTGATGCATACTGTAATATGTTATATGTACTTTGCTACAGTGAGGGCATAAATTAATAGTTTCACTGCAAAAACTGAAAATGCACACAAGAAAATGTACCTTTTTTTTTTTTTTAAATCTCATTTTCTAATCTTTTCATAGCAGCATGTACCACTTTGATATACCAGGTCAAGGCTGATAATCGGAAAGATAACAGGCCTACGCAACAAAAATCTATCACTGATCTGCTTACTCAGGACCATGCAAAAAGTACTCTGGTTGGTTTGTAGCTGAATGACAAAGCACTGCATCTAAAATATGGTACGAGCCATTTCAATAGGGTGGAATAAAGCAGTGGGAATCCTCTTATCTTACTCTAAATAAAGTTTTTTGGATGAAGTGTAATCTCTAATCCTTCCGTGCCTCCTATATCAGTAATAGCCAAGCCAGTTCTTAGTGTAAGCTCTGCCATTTAGATTAAACAAACTCTGGCATCTCTTTGGCATCTTTCTCCACTGGATGGATTGGCAATTTCTAAAAGCACAGCAGTCTGGAGCGGCGAGTAGTAGGGTAATATCTCTAAAGCCACAAAACAGATCAATGTGGGTCAAACGTGACACATTTTGCTGCAAATGCTTTAAAAAAAAAAAAAAATCAGGTGCAATGTCATGGAGTGCTGTTGCTGAGCTCCGTGTCATTTCAATGACAGGAAAGTGCCGATCATTTGAGCCCGAGCTGTGTTCAGTCTTTTTCCACTGAGACTAAACGTAACTTTGAAAAATAGCTTCCATCCTCTTTTAGGCATAAAGATGCTGAGGCCACATGGCTGTTGTTGTTTCCACAAGCTGCTGAGTGCTCATTTTCTGATGGTTGTAGGGCGAGATGCACAACAGAGACAATTACCCTCCATTTTCACTTTCACCCAACTGAAAAGGAAAACAAAAACATGGGCATACTGAATTAAAATAAAACCCACTGGCACACTCGGTAATGAAAAATGAAATTCCCAAGGAAATTATCTTAATTTATATGCGTGGCCTAAATTTGTTGCCTGTTGCTAAGGAATTTTAACACTGGCTGGCCAATTATGGACCAGATCCTTGTTTGCCCTCAGGTGCTATGCTAATTAGGGTCATTGAGGGTCACGTTGTAATGCACTCGCTAAAATGAGGTGGGAGTCTCCAAGGGATATTCTCATTTGGGATGATGCCAGTCACTTTCCTGCTGCTATCACAGCTACAGCTATTTACTCAGACGTGTGTTTGTTTCCAGCTTAATGAAAAGAAAACTGGCAGATATCATACAGGTACACAGGTATTAGCACATAGCTATTTGAGGCAAAGGATTTCCATGGCAGCACAGACACAACAGGCTCTAATTTAGATGTTGGAAAGGTTGTGAGGTTGATGCTGAGGTTAGTTGAGGACATGAATCAATCAAGTGTGTCAGCAAAACAGAATGCGAAGTTTAAAATGGGAAAATGTAGCCAAATTCATTGCACATGAATATAAATATTCCTGACTTTCTTAGATGTGTTTCTATAACAGACGATAAGGCTAGAGAGGAACTGTCTGCTTTTTTAGTGCAAAGAGCCTGAAAAAGATCATCACTGTTCTTTTGTATCCATTTATCTCGAGGCTTTCCTCTTAAACCAATCTTCTCGTCTTTGGTTACTACTATCAGTTTGGCTAAAGGATTTTTTTGTTCTCCATATAACGCCCTTAACATGCTGTAGTGAACTTGTGAACCTGTCACACCCGCTCTCCCTCAATTTCCTGGATGGGCTTTTCAGTGGGTCCACCGTAATAGCAGGTGATTGTGAGAGAGCCAGTAACAACCCTGAGCGAGGATGACATCCTTCACTGCCGGCTCTGTAAAAGGAGGAATGCATTCAGCTAACAATGGCCTGTCAGCAATAGTTGCCCTGCACCTGTGTCCTGAAAGGTGACATGGGCGAGATGTGTTGACACACTGCAGCACGTCACAGAGCAGAAAACCGGAATAATCCCCACTGGGTGATACCTTTTAGGACTAAACCTGCATTGATTCTGGAAACTGACAGATCATTAGAGAAGCAGGTCCAACAAATGTACAGACCTATAGATGCTAGCATTCTCAAGAAAGGTACCCTGTATCAAGTTAATGATAAGTAACTAAAGTGAAAACTAAATTAATATCCAAGTGTTAAAAGGCACTTTGGCTAATAGAAATAAAAAGAACAACTTGACTTTAGAAAAAAAAAGATAATTAATAATCTGTCTGTGTCTTTCTTTCTACAAATTCCTCCTCATCCATCAGGAAATGAGCAACCAAAAAGGCACACAGGTACATCGTCGGCCCCTGAAGGTTCTTACCTACATCAGATATTATGACATCATGTTGCCTAGCAAACACCTTGCAAGTGGCTAGTGCCCAAGGGATTTATGCACATATTATATGTATAACACCTTACAAACGCATCATAGCATTTTTATTTAACCACAATAGCATCTCATTTATATCCACAAAAGCTGAATTATACATGCCTCGCAGCCGCCTCAAAATTGGCTATATTATCAGTTTTTAGTAATGAACATCTACAACACCCACTTTGTTTTTAACTTTGTTAAATGTCATTAAATCTGCCAGTTTCCCCCCTGCACAGACAATATATCAGGATGGGCATGTAGTCGTTTTATTATGTAAGGAGTTCAAAGATGTTACCAGGCCACTGGTCACTAAATGGGGATGCGGCCCTAACACACCTGCGCCCCCCACTTTTACTCGGTCTTTGAAGGGCAATTATAAATGAGTAAAGGTGAAAGCAAAGAGATGACAGCTGTGTTAACTGGCGTGGGTGATGTAAAAAAAAAATAAAAAATGGATCTGGTCAGTGGTGTCCCCCCAGCCTCATTTTAGAAGTTAAAATCCAGCTCCCATACAGTTTATCATTAATTAATAGAATAATTCAAACATCTGTTTTATGAGGTTGGTTAGTTAACAGCTCAGGAAACAAAAGTTTAACGGTTGATGCTCTGTGGGGAGCATGTAGAGTAACAGGTGCCAAATCAGCAGCCTGAAGAAGACCTACTGCTGAGCTTTTATGTGTATAAACTTTGTTCATGCATAAGGTCTCAAAAGAAGCGATCTGTTGCTTAAAATACAAATTAGATTTTTTGTTTTTTGGGTGACTGTATTTACAACCACAAATGGCAAACAACATCTAAGAGCAGTCAGTTGAGAGCCTGTGCATGCCTCTGTTGATTTAACGGGCCTGTGACTCAGAGGCACATGCTGTGAAGTGTGACTTAACTTGATGAGGTAAGACGGCAGGTAATTGTGGATTGGCTTGATCAGGATCCAGAGGTGACGTAATCTGAATAATAGATAATCTGGATTCTGGGAAAGATTACGAGCAGCCAATCAGGGAAGGTAGAAGGTTGATCAAGAGTGATAAGATCAGGCTGTCAAATCAGACTGATAAATGAATTAACACCTGCTGGTGTACATTTTAACATTTTAAAAGGTAAGCTCCACTTCTTCTTTTTTTGTTGCTGAGACCGAAGCATTAAAAGCAGTAACTAGTCAAATGAAACACAACGATTATCTTGTTATAATGCGATGTCCTTCTGGTAAACGTTGGCTCCTACTGTAGCATTCATATGGACATTATTTTGATATGCACCACACCAAACCACTAAAGGCAGCTGCCTCTCCAAACAGGAAAATGCACCCTGCCACAGCTAACATCACTCAGGAACACTTAAAGATCCCAAAAGCATTAAGCAGACTCCAGACCTTCCAGATCTTAATCAAACTTAGCATCCATGCAATGCTGGACCCATAGAGCTCTATATAAAGGACTGATGTAGCCACAGTGGCATTCCCCATCTTACACACTGCTTTATCATCTGTTTTTGTAAAAAGGATTCTTTATCGTCCTTTTTACCATAATTTATAAAATGGGGATCATGTTGTACTGAGGGTTATTTTCTTGTTGATGTCCATACAAGTGGATTTCTTTTGCGACCGCTTTTGAAAATACTTTTGTTGACCAACTGCTTCTCTGATGGCGGCATCCCGCCACGCCGCAAAAACTGCTCAGGAACAGCTCAAGGAACATGACAATGAGCCACAAAAGCATTATCCCATCTTTCAAACAGCTCAATTCAATTGAGCATCTGTGGGATACACCAGAATAATCCCAATCCCTCGGGGCCCCACATCAAAACCTACAGGATCCAAAAATTCACCATGCCAAGCACCACAGGACACCCCCAGATGTCCCATATCCATACACTGATGCGTCAGAGCTGTTTGCCGGGAGGAGGCAGACCCACACAATATTAGGCAGGTGGTTTTAATGTTGTGGATAATTGATGCATTTAAGGATCCACTGAAACATTAACATGCATCAGTATCAAACTCCAAAGCCATGTGTAAGGAGCATTTACAGTGAGGCATAGAGCAGATGCTCAAGATATCGAGATACAGTACGTAATACTCCACCACCTGTAATTGCCTTGTCCTCAGGCTAACATGGGAGGTCTTGACAGCACAAACCTGGCAACATTGTTGCTTCAACAACTGAGTCTAATGAAGCACACACACTGTAACTGAATGGGAAAGATGCACCTGCTGCAGTGTGTGTGTGTGTGTGCGTGTGCGTGTGTGTGCGTGTGTGTGTGTGTGTGTGTGTGTGTGTGTGTAGGCAGGGGTGGGGTATTTATAATAGATAGATTGACATCCTGGTGTTGCCTCGTGACAATAAGTTTCTCTGAGATTTCGTCATATTAAAAAAGCAATGCAAAATATGGTGTGAGTGCTAGACAGGGAAACAAAGTGATAAAGATGCAGAGGAAGAAGTGCAGAAGGAGTGCACAGTTGTGAGAAAGCGACAGCAAGAAAATGGTGTGAAAATAGGATCTGAGACGAAGACAAACTCCCAGCAATCTCTCAGAGGCCCCAGAAAATCTGTGGTATGCCATTATCACCATCACCATCATCGCTACCATCATCCTCATGGTGGCTATAATCATTTTCTTTTTTCCTTCAGCTATCCTAACGCCACCTGCAGAAATATCACTTGCAATTGCCGGAGGATCCTGTTGTCTCCATCTGCTTCATTTGAATAGTATTCTCCACGAAAAAAGAAAAAAAAAATCACCAATGAACTGTCTCACCTTCCAAAACAGATACATCATATTTCCACAGAAGGCAATAAAAGCAATGCAGGCCCAATTCCCCACAGTTTTGAAGACAGGGGCTGTATTTCAGCTAGACTCATCAATATGCAAAACATCAGAGCATTGCTTGCCACAAGAATATTCCCTCCACTGCACACTCTGCAAGTGTGCAAAAACATCATCGCATTTTGCGTTTCTTTTCTTAAAAAAAATAAATAAATAACAGGAAAAACAACTTCCATTGGAAAGAAAAAGTATGCAAATCTTGCACAAACATAATCACATTTTGATGAAAAGCACCGGGATCCAAAGCAGTAAATTGCCCTATGTGATTTTAATACTCTGCAGGCAATTGTCAAACCAAAGAGACTCAGAAGAAAGAACACTCCAGGGCTGAAATCAATGCACTACCTTTTATTTGGGAAGAAGTGAACAAACTCCCAACACTGGATTACATTTCAAAGCGCAGAGCCTAGAGCTTTCCAGTTGAGGAGCGTGTATAGTGTGGGAGAAGGGTGCTGTAGTGTGGGAGAGAGGCATAATCATTATGACCTACAGTAGGGTAGATGTAGGTTAAGTTAGTCCCTCTCTATGCCTGCAGTGCTCACTCTGCCTTTCTCTTTCTCAAGTCTGTTCCCTGGGCTGTCTTTCCTGGGTTGTTAAATCCCTGCTCCTTTAATCTCCTTACTCAGCTACATCCTCTTTAAAGATGCAGAACCACGAGAGAGACGTGGGATACGTCAACTGGGGACTGGTGCTGAGCAAGGCGGGGCAGGACATGCAGATTGGTGGTGTTTGAGTTTGAGAGAGAGATGACAAAGTTGTACCGGCATTGAGAAAATACAACTTTTCCAAACGTTGAATGAGAAGAGCACACCTCAAATCTCCTGAGCATCTAACTGGGAAATGAAGTGATCGTCATTTAATTTGTGCCTTAAAGGACGTCCTACATGCTTTTAAAAATGACTGCAGAGGTCAATTTTTGTGTCTGTTAGTAATTATCGGTGTTAATCTGAACCTAGTGCAAGTATACTCTAGAAGCTTAAAGTAGTGCTCAGCATCCATTACTGGTTTCCCACTTCTGAAAATATCAAGTGTGGGGATATAATTCACCACGGCACTCGATATTTATATGCGTCTCTGATAGACAGCACAGTGCAGGTAGATTCAGTGTAGAAAACAAGCACGTGTAAAGATAAGAACTACTGTACCCACTCATCAATCTACAATCTTCTACATGTGTGAGCCTCAAAAACACACAACGCCCTCAGAATCAGAGACGATTTTGTATCAGCACCATCAAACCAGTTGCCAACCACAATAGTGATGCAGTGCCTATCAATCATCTGCATGCTGTAAAGCACAACAGCAACATTTCAATAACGGTGCATCACACGAGACTCAGGGAGATGAAACTAATCTATTCAAAAATGGATCACAGTTGTCCTGCATGCCACATGCGATTCGGTACGAAGGAGCAAGATTCTACTGTAGATTTCTGGGTCATCTTTCAAGTGTATGAATCTTTGAAGTTCAGCGGCGTAAACCTCAACGAAAAAAAAAAAAAAATTGAGACAGCCAAAGTGTGTCATCTGGAAGCCTTTGAGATCTCTGAAACCCAATAAGTCATGAGAACATTTCTGCACTTGATCTAAGAAGCTTTTATTTCCACCGATGCATGCATGGATTTAAAACGTCTCTTAAAACGGTTATCACCCCGTTCATGCCACATTATCCACATATAATGAGTTGGAAACATTTGCGATAAGATCTGACTGATTGTGCTGTTTGTGCAGCTACGGTATGTGACCTCCCACACATTTAGGAGCAACACACTAATTCATCAGCAGCTATCATAAACACTCCATATGTAAAGCAAAGGATCACATTTAATCTCTAATTAGTGGTTTAGCAGTACCTGTTTCCCAGAAGTAGACAGACTTCCCATCCTCTGTCTGTGTGTGAGCCTCCCAGAAACCACACAACAGCAGCAATGCCACCAAATGGTACCAGCTCTTCTCTGTCCTTTTTTGGATGGTCCCTCCTGTACCCCTCCACCCCAGCCCCATGGTCCTCCACAGGATAAAAGTAAATCCACTCAGCTCGAAAGGCAGCAATGATGAAAAACAACAAAAAAACTCACTAGTCCAATAGGCAGAGTGAAGTGTGCTTCAGTTTGAGAGAAGGTGTGTGAGTAAGTGTGCGGGAGTGCAAGAGCGGGAAAAATACTGATGATCTCGTGCACAGTGTTCCTGCAGGAGTTCAGGGTCCAGGATTTGGTGTTGTGAAGGACAGAGAGTGTAGTTTTGTTCCCAACTTGGCAGGATGGTCCCAGAGGGAGGCTGTCAGTGACGGGGACTGAGCTGCAGATGGATGGTACAGTCGTCCTCCTCCATCGTATCCGCTTCCTCTGCTGCCGCTGCTGCCTCTGTCCTCTGGCTGTGGAGCGGTGACAGTGGGCGAGTGTCTGCAGTGTTGTACGCCTCCCTCCCTCTCACTTGCTCTCGCTCACTCTCTCTCTTCCACTCCTATCCGCTCACTCATTTGCTCTTCTCCCTCCGCCACCCTGCTCTCGCTCTCTCCTTTTCTACTTCTGGCGTTTTCCTATTTTTCTCCCCTGCCCTCATCTTTTCTCATCTCTCTGCATTACTTTCCCTTTATTTTAACACTCTGCATCTCTAACAAGCTCGTTCCTTGTCTTCCCTGCCTCAGTTTCTCCTTTTTCTCCCCTTGTTTTCTTTCTCCTGCCTAGGGCACGAGGACAAATACTGCCTCTCCTCCTCCACCTCCTCTTCCACGTGCAGTGCTGTGAGGCGACTGGAAACCAGCAGGGCTCACACTGGTCCGAGGAGCTCCCATAAGCAGTCCTCCCGGGATCAGAGAGACAAGCTGGGTTTAATGCAGAGCGAGAGTAAGTGGAAGGGGGGGTTGATGGGGGAAGCAAGGAGGAGCAAAACACTAAAGCAGAGTGGAGGCGAGCGCGTGAAAGATGAGGGCGAGGGGATAACTGTGGCCGTGTGAAAGGGCTGTGAAGGTGAAATTACAGACCAGAAATAAGTGGAATTACAGACTTTTATTACCCATGTTATCAACAAAAATTAATGGACATAGCTGCATATATAAACATATTGGCTTATTTTAAATTCAATATTAGAAATGTTCAGAGGAAGAGAAGTAATTATTATTTTCTTTTTTCAAATTCATGTAGCGGCCAGGATATGAAGTTTTATTTGTTTTTTTGAAATGGGACGTGGAAGTGGGTATTTACAAAGAGCAGTTTTATCAGCCATGGCTGAATAGACAAAGAAAAGAGCACCACCATGAGGAACTTCATCAGCAAAAAAAAAATTTTTTAATCCAGGAGACGTCACCTAAAGATACCGTTTGATTCATTTTAATGGCACCATCCTCTGCTAAGTATGTCAGTGGAAGTCAAGGCTGCAATTATAAGTCTCTAACCCCCTGGTTTATAACGACAGGTCTCACATACAGTGTGGTGAGGTTTAATCTTTAAGGACAGGTGGTACTATTCATTTCCAGACCCATATTTTTTTTGCTAAAATAATCAGTTTATCTTACAGTATCTTGGTGCGACCTCTTAGTTCATCCTCTGTACAGAATAAGCTGTTTTAACTCATCTTTAAGGCCACCCTCTGTTTTAATCCAAATCTCATCTGATTGGCTGCCCCTGACAAAAATCAGGTTTTAACAGCAGGTCGGTGGGGCCTCCGTGCCCAAAGCCAGAGCTGTATTAAAGATATCCTCTCTGCCCGAGATCAAACAGAGCCAAGACTAAAAAAAGCTGTCTTTAATGGAGCATTTAGAGAAGTCTGAAACCTGAGTGTTTGGCTTACAGAGACTACATTTACATAACACTGACCTCATTACTGTGAACTTTGGCCCTGTTTAATACGAGTACCCACAACTGTACCCAGTGTTGGTTGGTTTCTTTAGTGAGTCAGTAATGTAAAACATTACTGCACTACTATAAATTCAATACTTATATTACAGTTACAATTATGTCATTAGTCACATTACAAAGGTTCTTCAGTTATACAGAAATAACTGCAGCAGAAGGAAAACAGTAAAGCAGCTTTTGAGGAGTGGAGATATGGACATTACTTTTATTTTTATTTCATAAGAGCACAGTGGTAAAGTCCAAGCTGAAGCTAACCAACAACCCAGAGTGATGTTAAAGATGAGCACATGCAGACCCCCAGCCCGGCAGCCAGAACTTGATCTTTAACAGGTAACAAAGGCCCCAATGAGCAGTCAGGCTGCAGCTTTCATTTCTATCTGTTCATGTTTCTAAAGTAGAATCACTGCAGCAATCACTTTGAAGTCTTTGTGCTTTATGTTGTCGGCTTTGTGATCACACCTAAAAACTAAAAGAAAGAATCTGTGTGTGTCCTCATTAGAATATGGATTTGTGTTGGTGTGTGACACTGTAGCCTAAGGTTTATATTGCTAACTGGTAATTATAAGACATTGCGTTTCAGGTCATTTTATGTAGTAACGAGGAAGCGAAGTAACAAATTACTTTCACTGGATTACGTGTAAGAAAAGCAGTGAACTCAACACTGGTTGTATCATTGTATATATCAGGATAACACACCCCTTGAGCATAACTGAGCTGTAAAAATTTGAGCAAGAAAGAACAAGACAAAAAGAAACAGCAGCCTGTATGTACAAACCAAACATTACCCAAGACATTAATGTACCAAATTTGTGTGTTTTTAATATTTTCTTCAAACAAAAAGATCATCTAAGACGATCTCAGCTTACACAGATAATTATTCATTACTCATTTTCTCTTTACATGTTGTCAAAGTAGAAAAGTAAATGTCTGTGTACCTTTCTGTCTAATGCATTAAACAAGAACAGGGATTACAGGAGAGGAAGAGGAAGTCTAGCAGCAAAAATGAAGAGGCAGAATTCATCTGTCTTAGATAATCTTCATCTACTGTCTCAGCCTCTGACAGTCTGACCTGGCTGAGATTGTGTCAGGACACCTGACTGGCAGGCTTTGACCTGAGGACGGCCAACCTGTCATCCTAGTTTTAGCTCGTCTTTACTAGACCAAGGCAGCTGAGGGGCAGCATAAACCTAGTTAGTAGATTCTCAAAGAGGCTGAGAGAAGCCAGCTACCAGACTGACTCCCAGAAATGCTTAGTTCTAAAGCCTGCATTGTTTCCCGTTGGAAATAAGGACAGAAAAAGGCAATAAATACAAAAGCAGACGTTAAAAGTCTCCTTTAAAAACCTATTTCTGTTACATGTGTGGCAAGACTATGACAAAGTATGTCAGTATCATGGTAAAGAACCACCTGAGTGGCATTTTGCAAATTGATGTCCCACCCTGCTTTTAAGGGTAGGTAGGGTTAAGTCCCCAGATATCCAAAGGAGGTCAGAATACAAAGATTGGTCTATCAGGTCCCAGGAGCCATGGTGAGATGGGTCAGTGATTTGGAGGGATGTCCAATCCAGACTGATATCTCTCTGCACGGTCATTTGGGGCACATCCACCTGGTTTAGGGACCCAGAACATGCTGGAGGGAAAACATATCTAACTTCGCTTAGCAGGCAGTTATTGAAATTACCAAGGAAGATCTAAAGCAGAAGGATATTTAGGCTAACCTGCTTATCCTGAGGACATAACACTTGTGTGCCAACTCTCTTTGCTGAAGTTGCACAGAACAGTAATGAGATTTCAATGTGTAGTACAGTTATGTGAAAATAATGCAAAGCAATCAAAATTATGCATTCTTTGTGACAATGGGGTGAACAGGAAAATATATTAGAAGATACCATAACTGATGATACTGACAAATACAGTAAATAACTAATAAAACAGTCCAAATCTGTGCACTATTGTTAAAACTCCTTTCTGATATCACACTAAAGGGATACACAATTATGGCTATTAGGGCTCTGCTTTCACCTTTGCATTGTGCTACATTCCTGTAAATTAAAAAAATCTCACGTGGCCTAAGTGCATCTTTTAGAAACAAATTATAAAGTCACTCTATGCATTGTACCGCCATGACAGATATTAATGACACTATAATAACAACACATAGCAAAGTAGCTTTTTCACCTGCGACATTATACATACAGGACAGGTGGTGCCATTTATATTTATATGTATATATACATAGACATTCTCACACACACGCACACACACACACACAATGTGTCTTTACACATTCATTTATATATCAATGTGTGAAGACCTGTGGTCAGTGATTTAGGGAGCACTTCATTTTTCTTTTGCTTCAATTTTAAATGACTTGAATGCAGCTAATTTAAGCGGCAAATGTTTTGCCTGACTAATATTACCTTTGTTTCTGGCATTAGACAATTTCTTTACTATGGTATTTATTCTTTATTGACACTGAAGTTTATACTTTGTGGTTGTTTCTGTGCTTTATGTTTTTGCTCTTTGACTGTAGTTAACTAGTGTATGGATTTGTATGTGTATGTGCTATTAATTTATGCAACTTATGACTGTACTTCTGTCCTTCTTTGCCAGGAAAAGAGATTTTTTTTCTTGGTTAAATAAAGGTTAGAAAATGACTATTAGCATAGCATGCTATTTCAGTTTTTCATGATCCTGTTTTTAAAATTGTGATAGGCTAAAATCATGATGAAGATTAAAATTTGATTAAATACACAAGCATATCTGATGGATATGGTCTGCCACCATGGTATAGTCAGCTCAAGTGCCAAACTGTGGGGCTAAAAATGAAGCCATGGCAGAAACTGGAGTTCCACTGTGGCCACTTGAGGCCTTTGCTAATAGTGCTTTATGGAATATTTTTTATCTATATTATCTGAGTAATACTATAACAAGTTATAAGGTAGAGAGAAATTTCTACTTCAGTCTCGATGAGTTACATTTTAGCAATTGGTCACTTTGGAGTAATTGAACAATTAGAGTTTATAAATGCAGCCTGCAAACCAGGCCTGCTCATATCAGCTAACAACTTAGCACACCACCCTCTCACTCAAATGGGGTTTCCAAAAAAAAAAAAAAAGAAACCCAGAATCCCATCGTTGATGTGTAAGTCTATGGTTATGTCCATCTTTAATATACAGTCTATGGTCAGCTAGGAGGCCTTAGAGGAATGAACATCAGTTTGACTGACAAGCAAGAGGTGGTGAGAAAATCAATAAATAGAGCATGTATAGATGCACAGACAGGTCTTTGTAAGCCATTCTGCCCTGTAAGCCCTGTGCTATCTAGAAACATGTCCAAGGAAAGCATTTGTGCACAGTGACAGAATAAATGTTGCACTTTTTCTCATAAATAATACCTGGGTGTAACAACACCGTAATCAGTGTTCAAATTAGCAACTGAAATTTATTAAGTACATTTCACGGGTATTCTAACTAATTACAATTAAATTTAGTTTATGCTTGTGACTAGTATATAAATAGAAGTAGCTGTTGCCCAACACTATCACATCACTTATTTTAGAATAGGACGAATGTAAACTTGTGTAGCACAACAATCTTAACTGGTTTAAGGAGAAGAATTAAAACCTAGTCTGGTTTATGTACCAGAACGAATTATGACACTTGACCTGTCTGCTCCTGTTTACCTTATGAGAGCCACAGAAATGCAGCATGTCAACCAGGAATTAACTAAATAAAATGACTTTCCACATTGTGGCCTTTATTTCTTTTTCTTTTTCTCAGGCTGCTTGAGTTACACACATTTTTTTCAGTGCATAATAAATGTCAAATCTTTGCAGATAGTGGCACACGTGACAGGAAACTTTAGAGGACAGTGCAATGACTTTTATTGTACTGAACTTATTTTAAACACCTAAAAGTCCCTCAGTTTCTGCTACTCTGTGTGACTTGACAGCATAACAGTAGCGCTCAAAGTGCCAGCTAATGACGTAGCCTCTGTCAACGCTTTTGCCATTAAATGTCAGCTGTGAGCAGCGCAGTGGAATCAGTCAGCCAGATGGAGAAAAACAGATAAGATGGGCCAGATGTGTGTGAAACTGGCAGGCTGAAAATTCACCACCAGCCACCACCTCAATGCTGCCAGACTAATCTTCATCAGTAAATGACAAATGCATCTACTCTACAAATCAGATCTGTCATTTATCTAATTACTGACGGGCCATCCTTCCATCAAAAAATCTAATTTGTAAAGTAGACAGAGTAGTGAAAGTAGCAACCTTTATCTCCAATCCCCCCCCCTCACAAAAAAACAAAACAAGCCCTGTCTTTAGAAAGTAATCACAGGAAAACAGCAGCCCAGCAGTCTGACAACACATGGCTCAACACATCGTATCACAACACGATCAACACTTAGCTTCAGTAAGTTGCCAAGGACAGACGCTGACTGAAATTTGAATGGCTTGTCAGACCATTATCTAGCTGCCAACTTCAATCGAGGCGTGCCTTTAAAATTTCCCCCTCCATTTATCAATAATGGCTGTCCTTATTTAAGACTGCTTTTCAATGACTGACATTAAAATAATGCACGGTGCGTCCTTACTTCACTTTTGTATAGGTCTATTTGGTCAAGGCTCTGCTGTCATGAGAAAACAATAGCAAGCATCGATGTAGTTCTCTCTGAATACAAATGAGTCTTTATTATGCTGTTGGGTTTTTAGGTTAAGTTAGTTGAGAGCTCTTGGTCAGATGTGGGTACGGATGAGAACTGATAAGAATTTATCAATTCCCATTCAATCATTTCTCATTGGCTCCCCTTTACAAGTCACCACCAACACTTAGCAGCATATCAAAGACATTAGCTTTGTGCAAATTAATTGCATGCTGTGTGGTCAAATGTTTGTGCATGGAGGCATTTCCCCTCTTTGCTGTGATCAGTG
The DNA here is from genome assembly GCA_015052645.1 of Benitochromis conjunctus. Taxonomy (NCBI): domain Eukaryota; kingdom Metazoa; phylum Chordata; class Actinopteri; order Cichliformes; family Cichlidae; genus Benitochromis; species Benitochromis conjunctus. The sequence continues at coordinate 22,888 of VOQK01040729.1, forward strand.
TTGGGGTCGAAAAGTATTACACATATTATACAGAACACTTTTCTTAAAAGTAATGCGTAACGCTAGTTAATTATAACCAGGAGAAAGTAATTTGTCACTTTTTTTTTTTTTAAATCACTTTTGGGTTTCTTTGTAAAATGACCTGAAACATATGATCTCATAATTACCAGTTAACAATTTAAACCTATAGGCTAGTGGCCCACACACCAACACAAATCCCTTTCTCCAGTATTTAGGTATAAACACAAAGCGGACATCATAAAGCATAATTAAAACCAGCACAAAGAGACTTAGTGATTACCCACAGTGATTATACTTTAGAAACATGAACAGGTCGGCAGTCATTCAACTTTAACATCACTCAAGGTTCTTGGCTAGCTTAGCACTAGCATGTTGTCTGTGCAGATGGTTGCAAAGAGCCGAAGTTGTGTTGGCAGAATAATGTGTTTTTGCTTTTGTATCCCTACACATGGGCCAGCTAATTTAGCTTTAATTTTGGTGAGGAGAATTCTCTAAATGCTAGGGCTACTAATGTTATTGCTACTTCATCTGGATGATTCATTTTCACTGTTTATGTGTTGGAAAACAAAAAAAAACAACACCCTTCTTGTGTTATGGAAGTCATTTTCCAGCAATTATCTACTAACCACAGGCATCACCTGTTTGTTTGCCATGTTAGTTTTTTGGTGCCAAAATCAGCTAATGCTAGTTAGCTTGGTTAGCAAGATGTCGCTATAAGTAAACATGACACAAATACAATTCTCACCAAACTGAAACACAAACTTCCTGGATGGTCTCTACCTCGCATCAAGCCATGATGTTTGTTATATGATCCATTACAAATGCTAATCTAGGTAAAAACAATGGAGTTCCACATCACTGACTTACATTATACTTTTATAAATATATAATTGTTTAAGGTTTTTGTTTGTGTTTTTAAGCAGTCACTGATTAATTGGATTTTCACTTCATTTTGCTTCTCCTTAATGACTTTAGCACTGGACCTTAACTGGTTAGTTTCAAAAACTAAGAAGTTCTTGGTTAGGTTTAGACACTGAAGACCACCTTATTAGGATTAATTGCATCTCAAAGATGCTATTAATGTGGTGCATCATCTACCGCCATGAAAGGTACCCTTTCACGTAACCGAGACACACCCCTGCTTTGATAAAACAGCATTCCACAGCATTGGATGCCCTGGGAATGGGAATGGGCAGATCTGGGTGAACAATTAGTTTTTGAAAATAATCAACAGACAGATAAACAGTGAGGAATTATGCTGTTTGAGGCATATGAATTTTCAAACTGGCCCAAAATGTATCCTATTTTTAAATAAAGAACATAAAACATTGCTTTTTTTCTAAACATACATTTTTTTGACAGAATGTCCCTTTAAAACAGAAACAGAGAGCACATGGTGTACTTTAATGTTCTTCCAAACCAAAATGAGAAGCAATAACAGAACTGCATGAGTAAAAGACTGAAGCCATTATGATTATGAATAAATCCAGCATTCACAATAATTCACCTTTCCATTAGATTAGGTATTTTTGTCATAATTTCTTCACTCAAGGCTGTTATCATATGTTCTAGTCTCATCTATAGAAGAACTAACCACTGCTTGAGTCATTTTTGATGAAGCCTTTTTTATTACTGTTATCCTGTTAGATGTTGGACAAATTGCACAATCCAGTTCCTATAACTGTAAAATAATTCAAATAACTCAGATGATGAAAATAATATTAGACAATTTCTTCTGCATGAACGTGTTTTTCTAGATAACAAAGACACCTTAAAGGAGACCTAAAATCTTTTTCCTTATTTTCTAACATCTATAATAATATATGGTGGACATTCACATTAAACCAAAGTTTGTAAGTAATCGCCATGAGCCAATCGGGACAATGTTGGTTTAAAGGGAGAGGAGCTAAAACTGCTTGTTTTAGTCAGAAGATGAACTGAGGTGCTGAGAGTCCAGTGTGAGATAAAGAAGGATGTTTCTAAAATGCAAACCATATAATCTAATCTTGAAGAGTCCAAAAATAAATATATGGAATTAGAAATGAGCATAATTGGTTCCTGTATAAGACAGATTATTCTGTGCATATGTTACTGTGCCTGCATCCCAAATGAAATATTGACACAGTATAGTTTTATAATGTACACCCACATACTAAAATCACTTGTGTGCATGTTTATGGCCATCCGTAGGCTTAATGTGGCAGATTTAAACATGATGTGCTCCTGACTTGACTGGTGCATACTGCATTTGTTTATAGTGGTTATTTTATTTTAGGCTAAATATTATATGTATTTATAAGTTATCATTTATGTATATAAATTTATATAAATAATAATAATAATAATAATAATAATTTATATAAATACATAAAATAATTACTTCTCATTCACACATGGAAATAATTTGGCATAATGTGCATTACTCTCAGATCACACAATACTTTTTTCTACAACAGACTACCTTATTCAAGCTGTATTGTTCTAATCAGCTGTTAATTCACCATTAACCCAGTGTTTGTTGAGGTTATGTTTAATTATTCCATAGTGTTACCCTACACTTTTTGCCTCAAACCAGTTTCCTTATGGGGATTTGGGGTTTCTTTCCTGGAAAGAAAGAGCAGCATAATAAAGCACTGAGGCCACATGTGCAGGTCTGGGTGATTATGTTTATTTGCAACATAAGACTTACTGCATTTGATATAAATGATCAAATTTAAAAAGGATGTGTAACATTTTTCTTTATAGGTGTTCTCTTTTATGATTTAATTGCAGGTATAATTTACTCTGTGAGGAGATAAATATCTCTTTAATTGTGGAAGCTCAGCCTGCCCATTGCCGTAGTTTGACAAGCAGCAGGTAGATGTGGAAAAGAGAGGTGATGATTGAGATAATGGCAGGGAAAATAAAGTTACTCAGCAAGAGATTACTATTAACTATTAAAATTGATTAATCAAAAACAATACACCAACAAAAAAATATTGTTGCACTTCTTGTAGTGAATAAAAATATCATTACTTGAGGAGTCCATGCAGCAGGTTATTTGGGAATCAGGGTGATTTTCATAACAGCATGAAATTATGAAAGTTACGGACCCCCTCAGCACAAATGCTTGATGGACCCTTGCCAACTTGTTTTGAGGATCAGACTTTTTTGTTCTTTCTTTAGTAATCATAATACAGGAATGTGCGCATACAAGCCTACAGAATAGTTTGAAATTGAGAGACACTACAGTGAAATTTCACTAAAACCTTTAAAGTACTTTATATCCATCCATCCATCTTCCTCTGCTTATCCGGGGCCGGGTTGTGGGGGCAGCAGCCCAAGCAGAGAAACCTAAACCTCCCTCTCCCCAGCCACCTCCTCCAGCTTGTCCAGGGGAACACCAAGGCGTTCCCAGGCCAACCAAGAGATATAATCTCTCCAGCGTCTCCTGGGTCTGCCCCGGGGCCTCCTCCCGGTGGAACATGCCCAGAACACCTCGCCCAGGAGGCATCCTTGTCAGATGCCCGAACCACCTCAACTGGCTCCTTTCGATGTGGAGGAGCAGCGGCTCTACTCTGAGCCCCTCCCGGATGGCCAAACTTCTCACCCTATCTCTAAGGGAGAGGCCAGCCACCCTTCGGAGGAAGCCCATTTCCGCCGCTTGTATCCGCGATCTTGTTCTTTCAGTCACTACCCACAGCTCATGACCATAGGTGAGGGTAGGGATGTA
>VOQK01040732.1:0-12017 GCA_015052645.1 Benitochromis conjunctus
ACGCAGTGCGCAATAAATGGAGAAAGTAGGCAAAAAAGTATGTGTGAAAGTATCATATTAATTATCTGTGGTCTGAAGCCCTAAGCTGTCTCCTTTTTCAAATGATCTGCCTACAAACATGTCTGTGCTAAACAAAGGTGGTCTGTAGGGTATCTGCACAGTTTATGTGAGTCCTCTGTACTCCAGGAATCTCAATTTATCACTGTAGCTGACAGAGCGCAGGAGTGTTTGTAATAGCTCTACAAGCCTAACATAGCCAGTCTTTAAAAAATAAATAAGAAAATGATGCAAACGAAGAACTGAGTTGGAGCTTTGAAGTAATTTTGGAGCAATTGGTCTATTTCTATCTTATAACTGAAATATAAATTGGGATTAGCTGGTTCTGGGAATTGCCCATTATAAGAAAAAAAAAAAAAAAAACCTTACATGATTTCAATTTTGGTGCTCTCCCATTAAAGGTCATCTTTTTGGGTATGGCTGGAAATTTCCACCAGGTTCCTGAGCTTCCTTGGTATCTGCCCATGGGCAGGGCCACCACAACCTCTCTCACCTGGAACTGATTGAGGCAATTAGGCTAGGAGATTTAAGCTCCACGCTGACGTTCTCTGCCAGTTTGTTAACAACTCTACGTTGGCCTCATGTTCATGTTTTCCACCCCAAGTGTATTACTTCCCTTGTTGTCTTGTGCTCTAGTTGCTCCCGGAAACTCCACAGCTCAGAACTATTCATGTCTTCGATTCTGGCTCACCTACCTGCTCTCTGGAAATCTCTCCATGCCTCACCTGCCTGCCCTCCTGCCATCTCACTATCTCGGAGCCAACAGAACTCAGGTCAGCCATTTCACACCGTCAAACTCACCTACGCTGCCTCTCCCTCAACGCTTCTGTCACTCCTCCTGCAAAGTAAGCTGGAAAAAACTTCTATACACACCTTTTCTGAAACTCTCCACTGGCTGCTTTTTAATTCAATTTTCCTCTCTCCCCAGTGTGACCATACGTACCCATCACTCCAGTTGCCTTCCACGCCACATTCACCAAGCCACTGTGTGTATTTTGTCACTGCCAAGTGTTAGTTGTGTTAATTGTTTAAAAAAAGGAGAACCTACAGCTGCAAATGGAGAGATGCCAAACTGTGTTTCATTGTTCTGTTGACAGTGACAATAAAGATCTATCTTATCTTAATAAACATTATTAAATCGTTCCTTCCGTCTCTGCTGTGGGTTTCTGCGCTTGGGTCCAGTTCAGTTACCGGCCTCTGGCCTCTTGACAGTAACATGTTACAGAAAATAACAACAGCTATAGTTAAATATGCAATGGTGCAATCATACTGTGGACATGTGATGCAAGAAGCTTCACAGGGAGTAAATTATGCTTATGCTCGGAAAAGACGTTGATAAAACAGACACTAATTAATGTCCATGTTGGTAAAATGTTAAAACATGTTTTCTCCAAGCAAAAAGTCACATGGCAGTTTCCTGCTTTTCATTGCAGTGCTGATATTTCTTTTGTTTTTTTAAATATATGTGATATTGTTCCAAATGTATAATTGTGCACTTTAGGCCCGTAGATAAAATTTTGGCCTGTAGAAGGTTTGAAAATAAGGCCTCTCTACCTGCACAGGGTCCGATTAATCCACCACAGTGCTTTGAGGCCAAGATGTTACTATAAGCCCCTGTTGACCTTTTGCTCCTCATCTCCTCACCTTAATAAGTAATTTGTTTGTGATATTTCGATTAAGATAATACAAGAAATCTTATTCAGGAAATTACACTAAGTACAAAATAACACGAAAAAATAAAGGTATTAAAACTAGATTAGCCTTAAGGTCACAGCGTAACTTGATATTAGTTGTGTGATACTAGTTCATATGTGCTTAAGTGTGAGACAATCACACAGATGACCACACAACAACCTTACTACTTCACAGGCCTTCCAAGGATCAGGAGTCTGTCCCATCTTTTTCAGTCATGTAACCATAAATATACAAATAATTCTGTTCTGCTGAGCATTTCCCCTTAACTTTGCATCCAGCTTCATTTTTAACCTCCCATTGCTTCTAAAGAAATTCTTTCCTCTTTGCAAAAAGGTTTCAAGCTGTGAGTAGGATATTTTAAAAGCCCAGATATAGTCACTCAGGGCTATTTCTTAAGATGTGTGGGGGGCCATGTGCATTTTGGTATTTCAAAGACAACAGGAGGTCACTATAGTTTGCTCGGCTGATTTGATTCACTTAACAGCATAGTGAAAAGCTGTGGCAGTAGAGACAGGTCTGGCTGTGAAAATTAACTAATGAAGGCAGTCCTACTAAATGTTAAAAACATGTAATGTATTTGATGAGTTTTTACAAATTCTGACATATGTTCAGCATGACGAACTAGCCTGGTTCCTGTTAGCTTGTTACCTGATAAAATTCAGGCTCTGGCTGCTGGGCTCAGGTTGGAATTTGACATCACTCGGAGTTTTCATGGAACATACGTCAAACAAATTTCAATATTTCATGGCATATTTTCTCCAGTCCAAGTGTAGGAAAAAAGTTATCGAATTATGAGGAAACAACTATGGAATCACCTTCCATAAATACAAGAAATACTTGCCGAAAAGTTAAAAGAGAGTGTTTCTTTGCAAACCACGCTGTCGCATCTGGCTGATTGAAAGGCAGCATGGCTACAACAAGAAAGCTGCTGGTTGAAACGCTAAAAGGATTATACAGCTCCTCCAAGAGGGAAATCCACTATGGAGTGTGGCAAAAGATGCTGGTTGTTCTCAACAGCTGCTGTAAAAATTGGAGCAGGAAAAAACAGAATGGGAAAGTTAAACCAGGTAAAGGGTATGTGGAAGATGTCAAAAAGTCAGCACAGAAAGCTCAGAAGAATATGGCTTGAAAATAGAAATCGACAACAAAGCAAATGGGAATAGAAATGGGCAGAAACAGGGCTTGTTTGTGAACAGAGAGGCCAAATCAAAACCAATGCTGAAAACCAAAACTAACACCTAAACGCAAGAGAAGGCAGCAGGCTGAAAAGAGACGATCTGGACTGTGGATGCTTGGATGAAAGTTAGCATAAGATATACTTATGTAACCCACATTTTATTAATTTATTATTTTGTTCCAGCAGTTGAAGTGCTACTACTACTAAGAAGAATGATGGTGATGATGATTATGATATGCTATATTTGCACATTTTACATCTTGCACATGTCTTCATCTTGTCTTTTCTATAATATCTTCACCATAACTTGAACCTGGTATTCAATACCAATTATACCAATTATAACACCTCACTTTACTGTAATTGCACATGATCACTTTGTATTGTCTCTTGTCCTGTCTTTGTTTACTGTACATAGATATAGTTAGTATTAGCACCTTTTTATCTTTTTAATGTTATTAAAATTTTGTGAGTTATTATTTATTTGTTTGTAATTTCTTGTTTTACATCCCTTGTAGAAATATTTTGATATGGGTTAGGGTTATATTTGATTTGTATAATGTGTATATTGTTGTATTGACAATAAAGAGATTGATTGATTGATTGATTGATTGCTTGATTGATTATATACATGTGTAAATTATTATTATTAGGCAAATGTCTCTCTCCCAGACAAATATACATATTATAGAAGGTGATAGCAGTGGTATAAACAATTTCCAGTAATCAGTCTGTTAAGTGCTCCATTACCAAAAGTCCAATAATTGTTCAGTGACCTGAACCAACCTGATGTTGTTTCTTCTCTTGCATTGCTGTTTTACTCCTGAGGATGTTGGTTGTGAAGTTAAAGATCCAGCCGTGTACATTAAACAGGAATTTGTCAGCTGTATTATAGTCAGAATCCATCCAGATGTATCACAAGTTAAACTTGGGCCTGTGCTGCAAGTTCAAAATATCCCTGATTGTGTGTGTGTGTGTGTGTGTGTGTGTTGTCTTTCATCACTTATCCTAACTACTTACTACTTACCAAACTAATTTAGGATGCATTCACATGAAGGGGTGGCATTAAAAATCGATTGCTCACTCAGCTGTAATTTCATACATGCTGATCGTAAAAGTTGTGGGGGTCGTTAATCAAGAAAAGTAATGTATTACACATTACTTGTTATTTTTCTCTAAAGTAATGCAACACGTCATGTTACGTTAAAATCTTTATATGTTAATTACTTTCAGTTTCCTACCTTTGTGAAGTCATTGATTATGTTCCTGTGCATGTTTAGTCTCTGACCTTTTCAACCTTTGTTCTGTATTATGACAGAGTTCTTCTTTACAAGTCAGACTTCAAAGTTGGGCAACCGTTTTCCAGTGTCGACACATATATCTGCTCTGTCGCTTTAATCCTACAAATGTTCAACATGATTAGGAAACAAATCATGAGCACTTTGTCAATAATAAAACTAAACAATTCAATTCAATTTTATTTATATAGCGCCAAATCATAACAACAGTCGCCTCAAGGCGCTTTATATTGTAAGGTAGACTCTACAATACGTGCAAAACTCTGAAATGCACGTATTGTAGATTGGCTATAATCTAATCTTTTTTAAACCACCATCTCCCTCTGGATGCAGTTAATAAGGTGTGACAATAGTTTAATATTACTAGTTTCTTTTTTTTTCTTAAACATACAATTTGAAATGAAGACCTTTATGAGCCATGAAGTTGGCAGCGCACATAAACATAAATAAAACCTGTCATTTGTGCTGCCACTCATCAAATGAGCCATATACAGTGTTAACCAGCATGTGTTTGTGAATGTACTGCAGCAGTGCACAAACAACAAGGATTGTGCTGTATTGCTAGTGATGAATTAATTACTTTATTTTGCCAAGAATCAAAACAATTCCTGTCCTTTCCTGCTTTTCTTACTTACTACTGGATTCCATTAAATTCACTCCCAGCTCTGACACCTGACTCCTGAACAGCTCCACAGCACTGGTCTGATAAGGAGGAGATAGTTCATGTTTAGCTAAAGCTGCGGCTCTTTGAGAGATTAACAAGCTTGTTTATGAGGAGAAGACATCACCAATAGCAACTTGCTAAGCGGTTACTTAAAGTTAGTACTACATGAGGTAATAATGCCCGGTTAAAGAATGTTCAGGTATTGTAACACAAAATTAGTCAAGCTATGCTGTTGTGTTACCTACACAAATTACACAAATTACTTTTTAATGGCAATCTTGTCAAGTCACGTTTCACAGTAACATTACCCTGTTCATGGATGCATTTTAGGTCCTTCAAATACTTTGTAGCATTAATACATTTTGGTAGATGTTTTCACAATCATTCAATGTGTCTCCAGCTTTCAGTTTTACATCATATATCATTCTCTTTTAAACAGAATTACTCTAACTTTTAATAGCCTTAGTTAATATTGAATATTTAACAGTACCAAACACTCTAACTCTAAAGTTTAACTTTAGAAAGGGTTTGCCATCCTAGAGGGTTTTCTGTTTTCTAGCTAGATACCAAGCTGTGATCTGTTGCTCCTTCTAAAGTATGTCTCTTATAAAATGCTGTTTTAAGGACCAGTACGTACTTTAAAGGAAATGAACACATTTTTTTTTTTTTTTATCATTTTGTCTTGGTGTTAATACTTCATAAGAAACATACTGAGACAGTGATGATAAGTACTTTTGTTCTGATGTCATGGCATGTCACAAGTTATCTGATCTGCATCACAGCATTTGATAATTTTTCTACTTGGGTACGCACACCGGGCACACCAAGTCCTCAGAGTCTCGTGATTATAGAACTTTCATTTTTAAAGTCACTCATCATGTATAACTTCATCAAAGGGGGATAACTGAGTAGAGGATCAAGACTTGTGTCACGGTCCACGGTTCCAGTTTAGGTTAGCTCTTAGTTCTGCCCTTGTTCTTGTTTGTATTCTTTTTTCCGTAAATAAACCTCTTCACCTGCATTTGCCAAGTGCCTGCATTTTGGATCCATCCTTCCCTCACACCACACGACTGGCCGGTCTGCCAGCCGTGACAACTTGATTAAAATCTCACTTAAAAGAATCTTTGAGTTCACTCCATCCAATCCCAGAAAAACTGTGGAGCTTATATTTATCATAACTGACTTCAGTTTTCTGCTGTGCCCAGAATTTTCTTTTCAGGTAATTGAATCCTGGCAAACTGATCAGAAACCATCTGCAAGTAAAACGGCGAAACTCAAGGATTCGATTCTTCTGACGAGGTTTGTTTTCTCAGTAAATCTGAATACATTTTATCTGCTGGTTAAATAAAACTTTGAGCTGAAACACACTTTTATTACTCAATCAGAACTTTGTGATGTAGTGCAAGTGAGAAGACCACAGTATTCAGTATACTCTCTCATGCTAGCTTTATAAAAGTGAATGTTTTTACACTGAGAGCAAAGCCTCACTTAACTTTGAGGGAATTGCTGCATGTGCATATCTTGCATATCTGTGGTTCTTCTTAAAATTTTCACTTGATCTCTAACTTCGCAGCTATTTCATGAAATGGCCATTGTGTAGCTTCCTTGCATTATAAAGCACTGGTTATTACGGATTGTCTCCAGAATAAATTATCAGCCACTGTTTTTAATGCATTATTATACAGGTTGCATAAAGCTATTGTCTAGCCCTGACACTGAAACCCTTAAAGTCATGTAGAGAGTTGATTCTTACTGGCTAAGAAAGCTATAACTTTTTCTTTTACACTTGCAGGAAATTTTGAACTTTTTGAAATGTTCTATTAGAAAAAGATTAACCATTTCATCCATCCACTGTCCTATGCTTTACCAATTCACCATTGCAGCGGAGCTATAGCTTATGCCGGCTGTCATAGATTGAGACGTATAGGGCACACCCTGGTCAGGTCACCAGTCTATTGTGGGGCAAACGTACAGCCATTCATGTTCACATTCACAACAAGGCCAATTTGCGGAGGGAAGTTTGAGTAATATAGGAGAACCAACAAAGGTAACGGAAGAACCTTTACACAGAAACAGGAAAATGTCAAACTGTACTACTGAGAAATGTGTCTGTGTGTGAATTATAATTTAAGATTTCACTTGGGGATACCAAAAAAATTTAAAAGTGAAACTAACCCTGATACGATCGCCAGCAACTGCGTGTCTAAGAGGTTCAATTTTCTGAGGAAAACAAGCAATAGGAGCAGATATTTCCACACCCCACATTGTGTTGATCTGTGGGGTTGTGGTACCGATCACTTACTGTACCACAACATGCTTTAAATGCAAATTCCTATAGTCAAACTTTAGCATGTGTGCTCAGCTACAACATCACTAAATCACCACTGAAATACTGCTGTGTGTGCGCGCGCGTGTGTGTGTGCGCGCGCGCGCCCTGGTGATTCACTCTGCCTCTGCAAAGCTAAAGAGAAAGCAAGGCCAGGTCAAACTTTGTTGCGCTTCAGCCAGTGGCAAGTGTCATGCATCAGTTTGTAGCTTCATGTAGCTTCCACTGACAATGGCTTAACCAGTTGATTCTGCAGTGGCAGTTTGAACTGACTATTTATAAACATTGGCTGAGAGACTGTAAGTGAGACTTTTCACACAGTCCCTCATGCCACACATCCATCTTCTAAAACTGAAAAACTGAAATTTCCTACTGTGCGGAGCAAAAAAAGGAGACTGACAGCAGAAGTGTATACAAGCTGGATCATGCACCATAGCATCACTCTGTTCCTTTCATGCTGTGCACACACAGCCATTAGTAAGTTATTATTGTTAGGCAAACTCTGTCTTTTTTGCTCCAAAAATTGTATCAAGGATGTTTTTAAGTTCAACACAGAAACAGAAGGTAATTATTTCATTTCTGTAAAAGATTATAGCTACATCTGATGCTGTTAACGACAGCTGTATATAGCTGGGAATGGAAGTGATGTAGACAGTCATTGCTGAATGTTTAAAGCATTTAAATGATGTAACCTATTGGCACTTTGTTGTAATTTCTAAAGTACTTAAGATGCCCTTTACTACTTAGTCATGCACCTTGGAGCAATGAGCCTTTTATTTCATTTGTTGTGTAATTACTCAGGGAGGGATTCATGGAAATGGATTGTCTATTAAGCTGAAGAGTTCCTTCAGCATCCTCTCAGAAACCTCTGTCACAGTCTCTGATTGTACCAGTATTGGACCAGCTTATTCAGTGTTTTGGCATCACTTCAGTTTGGCCTTCACTATTCTTCCTCAGCTCAGTGCTGCATAAAAAACTAAACAGGACTAGTCTAGTTTTTTGTCTGTATACTCCTTGGTACCCATAGTCTTCAACCACCTCAACACATATGCCCTGATAATGATGGGAGAGGGAGGAGGGACCTGCTACCTAAGGACTAATCAGCTCCTTAGTCTTAATGATGTTCAACTGTAGTTAAGCTCACACAACTTAACAAAGCTTCCACCACTGTTCAGTCCTCCTGCCCATCAGTGATACAGCCAACAATGGATGAGTCATCTGTCAATCTCTGTAGGTACCACTCCTGTGCTGCTCTGTATACTGCTCGAGAAGCAGCTCTTCAACCAGACATGCTGTGGTTGACCTGTCAATAGTCGGTAGTCTATGGTAGTATATTCTCAAATAAAGATGCTCTAAAATGGTTTGTCTGGGTAGATGATAGATGGTATCCTCAATGCTGATACGCAGCTAGTAGGCAAACTACAGGGGATCCAGAAAAGGGTCCACCAGTTAAGGATTAATCTCTGTAGAGTCTTCAAGATATATGAAGTAAAGGTCACTGGCCAGTAAGCTCTGGGTATGAGCTGGGTGACTACAATTTCAGAGTTTTATGTCTACTTGAATCAGCACCAAGACTCCTCCTTAGTGAAACATGGATTTGTTACGTGAGCACAAAAAAAGAATATCAATAATAAAACTAAACAATTCAATTCAATTTTATTTATATAGCGCCAAATCATAACAACGGTCGCCTCAAGGTGCTTTATATTGTAAGGTAGACTCTACAATAATACATACAGAGAAAAACCCAACCCCTATGACCCCCTATGAGCAAACACTTGCAAACGACAGTGGGAAGGAAAAACTCCCTTTTAATAACAGGAAGAAACCTCCAGTAGAACCAGGCTCAGGGAGGGGCAGCCATCTGCTGCGACCAGTTGGGGAGAGAGAAGGAAGACATGATAAAAGACATGCTGTGGAAGAGAGCCAGAGATTAATAACAAGTATGATTCAATGCAGAGAGGTCTATTAACACATGAGTGAGAAAGGTGACTGAAGAAGAAATACTCGATGCAAGAAATACTCAAAACACACAACATAAGTAATGCAGCTTGCACTTGACAACTATCTAGACACCAAATTCAATTCAATTTTATTTATACAGACAACAACAGTTGCCTCAAGGTGCTTTATATTGTACAAAATAGCGCTTTTTCTCTTTATATTGTGCTTTATATTTATTATTGTCTTTAAAGACAATAATATAGCAAAAACAGAGAAAACCCCAACAATTAGATAACCCTATATGAGCAAGTGCTTGGCATCAGTGGAAAGAAAAACCTCCCTCTTAACAGGAAGAAACTTCCAGCAGAATCAGGTTCATGCAGGTGAACTATGTGACGCAACTAGTCAGTGGTCAGGGGTAGAAGACCGGACAAAGACACATTGTGGAACATCCTAAAAGAAATTATGTTACCATGCCAGCGATCTCCAGTTCAACGGCTCATAAAAGCAAATATCAAATAATAGCAATAACATAGAGATAGTCACACAATCTGCTTATTAGAAATACCAATAAGCATTAGCAATGTAAATTGTTACTTTATAATTTTTATAGTATTAATAATTAGTATGTAATTTATGGACGTGGACAGAAATGTTAAATCTTGATTTACTCATATTTATTTTAGTCATGTTTCTTGACAACAGCTTTCTGATCAATAAAAGATGGATTAGCCATCTTGATACAGTAAAGCATCATTTAGAAACCACGTAACCATGCCAAGAGTTTACAGAGAATGATGTGAAACAGAGCTAATACCCAGAGAGTGGCCATTGATGCCAGAGGTAGCAGAAGAATGACCAGACTAGGCTGAAAGGAAGGCAGTCACTCAAACATAACATGCTATGCCACATGGCTTAAACTATCTCAGGCTGGTTTCTTGAACATAAAGTGATTATGTATTTAAGCCCAGTAGCCTTACCCTCTGAGCTTAACCATCCAGCCCAGCTCTCATTGCCAGCTTTGAGGAGAAGTGAGCTTAAGCACATGCTTATCATTTTTTTCAACACTCATCCAGTTCTGCACCATGAAGTCCGTCAGCAGACTTTTCTCCCTGAAAATGAAGATCAAGAAGTATAACTTTTTCATCACACCTCATATTATTTCAAGATACCTTAGAAGAGATTTGTCTGGGCCAAGAAACACAAGGAATGGACATTAGATCAGTGGAAATCTATACTTTGTTCTGATGAGTCCAAATTTGAGATCTTTAGTTCCACCCGCGGTTTCTTTGCAGAACAGATGAACGAATGGTCTCTACATGCATGATTACCACCGTGAAGCATGGAGGAGGCGGTGCAACGGTGTCAGCGCAATTTGCTGTTGACACTGTTGGGGCTATACACTGAACTAGCATAGCTACCACAGCATCCTGCAGCGACATGCCATCCCGTTTGTGTCTAGTTTAAAAGTAAATCTTTTCCACAGAAAAACACACGTACATTTTGTCCCTTATGTAATTTTTCCAGGTCTCTTTAGAACACCAACATACTGTTACAATCTGAAATCTGCTTTACAAATTAAAAGGTCAGCATTGCAAATTCAGTTATTTGAAAATGCACTGTGACTTCATATTACATACTTTTTACTGTCAGTGTGGGGATTGAGTCAGATTCCATTATTGTACGTAGGTGGTGACTGAGAAACCCAGAGGACCTCTGATCTCATTGGTAATGTAGATTACAAACTCAAAGTTTCTTGTGCCTTTTTGTCATCTTTCAGCAGTGAAAAACGATCTCCATAGCTTCACAGCTATCCTTACTCAAACTGAATTTCACAGTTGGCTGCTTGCTTTATTTCTCTGTAAAATGGTTGATTTTGATCATCTTAGTTACTAAGTCATTAGGAAAAAAAAAAAAAAAAACAAGTTTCTCAAAATGCAATAAAGAGTCAGTTTGGGGTCTCCTGTACTGCCTTTGATGGCATCATTTACAACCTTTAATTATTGAAATTGACAAACTTACAGTATCAAAAAGAAAAAACTCCTTAATACAGAATAACGTACAGTCCACAGGGTGAGTCTGTATGTGGTCACTGTCAGCAAAATTTTATGACAGTTAGTGGAGAGTTGTCTATGAGCAAAGGATGAACCCACCAACCAGCATCAACACCAGATCCAGATTTCAGATCACTTCTCATTCTTTAGAATATCCTGACTGGAAGAGGATGTTCTCACTCTGTCCTCTTTTAGTTTGATCCATTACCTAAAATTACGGCCACATTTTGAAAAGTTGGTTAATTTGTCCACTGCCTGGCCAAAAAAAAAGTCGCCACCAACAAAAAAGGTCATACACTCTAATATTTTGTTGGAGCGCCTTTAGCTTTGATTACGGCACACATTCGCTGTGGCATTGTTTCGATAAGCTTCTGCAATGTCACAAGATTTATTTCCATCCAGTGTTGCATTAAGTTTTCACCAAGAACTTGCGTTGATGATGGTAGAGTCTGACCGCTGCCCAAAACCTTCTCCAGCTCATCCCAAAGATTGTCAATGGGGTTAAGGTCTGGACTCTGTGGTGGCCAATCCATGTGTGAAAATGATGTCTCATGCTCCCAGAACCACTCTTTCACAAGCCCGATGGATCCTGGCATTGTTGTCTTGGAATATGGCCGTGCCATCAGGGAAGAAAAAACCCACTGATGGAATAACCTGGTCATTCAGTACAGTCAGCTGACCTCATTCTTGGAGCACATACTGTTGCTGAACCTAGACCTGACCAACTGCAGCAACCCCAGATCATAGCACTGCCCCCACAGGCTTGTACAGTAGGCACTAGGCATGATGGGTGCAACACTTC